>VYZT01051436.1:0-87170 GCA_013400735.1 Pomatostomus ruficeps | reverse complement strand
AGGAAGGAAGTAAGGAAGGAAGGAAGGAAGGAAGGAAGGAAGGAAGGAAGGAAAGAAGGAAAGAAGGGCTCAGGGAAGCAAAAATCACTGATTTTCTGTAACAATATAGGAGATGTTTAAGTTAGAAGTCAGTATTTCACAGATATCTAATTTCATGGATATATAATAAACAGTATTTTTTGAAGATGCTAGAAATATGTCCTTGTGAACTTTTGAAAACCCCGAAAAAAACCAGTTATGGGATTTTAACTTATTTGATTTCCTGGATTTTTTTTTTTTTTTTTTTTGGACCCAGAGATGACTTGGCATTTGAAAGAAATAGATGAATGGGCAATGCAGTGTATGGACATTTATTTTCATTTGAGATCTTTTTTCTGCAGCACACAAAAAGAACATTTTCATAAGGCATTGCTCAGTTAGAATTTAGGAGTGTGGAAATTAAAAAAAAAGGCCAAACCAACTGTGAAACACAATCTCTACATATAGTTAGATTTTTGGCCATCTCGATTTCCTCACCCTCTGTATTCCACACACAATACTGTGGCCAGAACAAGCTACTGTGGATGCGAGAAGAAAATGCACGTCACCCTGATCTAAAGCACATGTCTCAAGCACTCCGTCTTTCCTGAGAATTTAGCCAGTGCTAACACATTAAAACACTTCGGAGTCCATTCAGCACTGGGCTGTGTTACGTATGCATGCTGGTTGTTTCATTAAAATTCATGAGTGGCAGTGCCTTAAACTTGCCCACCACAAGGATTTTTTTTGTTTGGATAGCCCAGGCAGGCTCGTAAAAGCCACCAGTGCTTTACCTCCTAGATCAAACTCGGCAACAATAAAAGTCTTTAAAAATTGCACATATATGGAACTAAACCCAATGCCAGAATATAAAGAAAACTGTAAAACCCCCACATTGTATTCTTAAACTGACAACTTAATCACTCCCTGTAAGATTAGCATCTGTGCCCTGGCTGAATTGAAAAGGATCTTATATTTCGTGGCTAGAATTCCAGTAAAATTGGCCAGTGGTACGCAAATATTTTCTTCTCCAGTGAAGACTCCAAATTAATCATTTCTGGAAAGGGTTTTTTTTTACTTTTTATTGTTAGGAATGGTAGCATGAATAAGTTCTTAAACTAGGCTAGCAGGGTATATAGTAGGCTGCCACTAATCCTTTCAGCTAATCCATCTATTTTGTCATTCTTACCTGAGAAGGGACCTTTTTTCTTCACTCCTCAGGTTTATGTTGGTTTAATGTTGGATTTTCACATTTTACAAAAGACTTAACCAAGTGTGTAACATGATAAATATGGGTAATCCTGCTGATGGGATAACTACAGGGAATGAGGTTCCAGACCTTGTAGCAGAGGCTCTCCTGTGACAGCCTCAAAGTCAGTCTGCAGACAGGTTTAGGTATAGAAAGGCTTTGAATTTAAAATGGTTTGGGTTTAGAAATTATGTACAGGCTGCTTATTGAAACAAAGAAGAGTATTTTATGAACCAGTCTAATTAATTATGACAAGAACAGATGATATGAGTTTCCTACCTAAAATGGCAAACCTAAAAAATAGTAGAACCTTTGAGTCCTGATTTATGGAAGAATTTCTAGATTTTTAAATCAAGTTTGATTTAAATTCTCAACCAAAATTGCCTTCTAAACATATGTGCAGGATCTTAGTTATATCTTTTGAAGATGAATTCTCCAACTATTTAGAGACCTTTTAGCAAACCTTGTAAACTAGAGAATGTAGCAATGATGAGTAATCACTGGTATTTCCATATGTTTTTAATGTTTATATTCCAATTGAATTTATTTTTTTACAGTTCCCTACATTTTCACTCCTAAATTTCCCATTTTTTTTTTCTTTTTGAGTTGGTAATCCCAAGAGCAGCTCTTGGGAAGGTGTACAGAGTTATCCAGTTGCTGTTCTAGACCCTGGAGCAGTGCAGGGGTGATGGGGCAGAGCTGGGTGTGTGCCAGCTGCTTGGGTGCTTACCCAGCATTTTTGGCACACACAGCAGCACCTGCATGTCTGCATTTATCAACAGGATTTGTGATTTTCAGTTACTAATCCCTGGGCTCTGGCAGGACAACAGGAGTCCCATTCAGCCTCATCCTTGCTGGGATTATGGTAACCTCTGGCAGGGGAGAACGCGGGAGGCAGGGAGTGCTGACTTCTGTGGTTGTCCCAATGCCAAATGTGATGCAAGGGGCTGAAGCAAGTTGGAGAACATCTATGAGCTGCACTTGAGGAAATGGCAGCTCTGCAGGTATCTGCTAAGAAGCACAACTGAAAGCACGTCGCTCCCCCAGGGAGTCCTAAAGGAGATGTGGTATTGGATTTTTTTTGTCATATGATATTGTTTAATTTAATAAAATAGGTTAAAGGAGAAAAGACCTGTCATGGTTTAACCTCAGGCAGCAACTAAGCACCACACAGCTGCTTGCTCACTCCTTCCCCATGGGATGGGGGAGAGAATTGGAAGAGTAAAATTGAGTAAACTCATGGATTTAAGAGTGAAAGCAAACACTGTACACACAAGCAAAGCAAAACAATGAATTCTTTCCCCACATCCCAACGGCAGGCAGGTGTTCAGCCATCTCCAGGAGAGCAGGGCTCCATCACATGTAATGGTTACTTGGGGAGACAAAAGCCATCACTGGGGACATCCTCCCTTCCTCCTTCTTCCACAGCTTTACATGCTGAGCATGATCCACATGCTCTGGGACATCCCTTTGGTCAGTTGGGGTCAGCTGTCCTGGCTGTGTCCCCTCCCAAGTCCCTGTGCACCCCCAGCCACCTTGCTGGTGGGTTGGGGTGAGGGGCAGAAAAGGCCTTGGCTCTGTGTGAGCCCTGCTCAGCAAGAATTAAACATTCCTGTGTTACCAACACTGCTCCCAGCACAATTCCAAAATGAGGGTAAGTGGCCTAAAGAAGAAGACCCTTTATTTTTATAGCTGCATGAAACTAAAGGTAAGACAGACTTAACAAGGTTTCCCCTCGCTGTACGCTTTCCTCCTGAATAGTTTGAAAAAAACCCCAATGGAATCTGTGCAGAGATGTAGTGATGCCTGATCAGAGGCTCCCTAGAACAGAGGCCAGACAAGATGAAGAGAATAAAATGGGGATTTATTGAAGGGCCTTCAATAGGGACACCTCGGGCAGTCAGAGCCCTCTTTGGGAGAGCCCACACCCAAGATGGACCCCTGGGTCATGAGTTTTTTACACTTTTATAAGTTTTGATCAATTTACATATCAGGGTTAATCCCCCAATTACAATTTCAGGTGATGATGGAATTTACCCCAAGTCTATCCCCCTTTCTAGAGCTTTAGTTTCCATATTTTGGGGCCTGGGACAATGAGGTGTCCTTGAGTCCAGGCCTGGAGAGGATTTGTTCAGTTTGATCAGAATGGGAGAAGAGGAGCTCACAGCCTGCGTAGAGTTTTAGAGTTACACTGAAGCAGTGCAGGACCTGAAAAATATAAAAGCTAAATCTGAAGGCATCAGTAGCACAGAAATATCTTTTTTCTTTCCCTCTCCTTTCCCCCTTTCTGATAAAGCTGCTGAACTCTGTGTATAGCTGTGCATTCTATGGGCAAACAGATTGCAGCACAAGGACTTCATGTCCACACAAAATATTCGAGAAGCCTGGTCCTTCTGTGAAATCCATTTTAGAGAATGTGCCAGGTGTCTCTGAGTTTTGTCACCCAGAGAAACTTTGGAGCCTTCCTTTTTTCTCAAGTCTGATGTTCTTTCTTCCCCATTCCCACTCTCCATGTTGTCCTGTTTACCACTGCCCTGCCTTATTGCTGCTAGACCAGGCTTTCTGTGGGAATGAACCTTGACCATCCTTCCTCAAGCCTTTTCCCATGCCAGGTAGCCCTGGCAGCTCTGGAGTGTTTTCTGGATTCGATTTGTTTACATAAGTCCAACGTGAAGATTACTCTGTGAAAGTTCTCAGAGCTTCCTGAGCAAAAGCAGGAGTTCAGCTCCTCCTTCAGGACCCTTTTCAATTGATGTACTTTGGAAGAAAAGAGGTGGGATTTTTTTTTTTTTTTTAAGATTATCTGGGAAACTCTTACTTTCTCACAGTAAATACCAAAGCACCTTTCATTTTTGACCATTGAGGTGGCTTACTGACAGGGCTATGGTTTCTGGTGTATGTAGGAAATTCAGGCTGAAACTCATAACCTGTCCATTTCACTGTTATTACAGGAATAAATTTAAATAATATATATCTGTTTCAAATAAGTTGCATAGTTATGCTTTTGCCTTACTTTACTGCAGCATGTGGGATTCATCAAATCATTATACAGCTGGTTAGATATAAAATACATTTGTGTATTCAGTGGCCGTGTTTTCTGTTTCTGTGAACTGTTGGTGTTTTATTTTCTCTTTGTTTGAAATAAGCGAATTTTTAATACTCTATATTTGGATTGTATGGACAGCTGAGTTTGGTAACGTTCATCCTAACCAAATTTCTATTATGGAGAGAATTAATTTACATTTTATAGAGTGAACCTATCATTAATTTGAGTCATTATGAGAAGCAATAGATAGTGTAACTCCTTATAGGTGTAAACAGATATGCAAAGACAAATTAACATCATTCTGTTCATCTGTTGGAAAGAAATCTTTATGCTTCAAAGTATAACATCACTGGTTTTAATGTTACAGTTCAATTACACCTTATTTTTAGTCTTTTTTTTTTTTCCAAGTAGAGGAGTTAATTGTAGAGAAGATTTGATGTCAGAAGCTGAAGCAGATGGTGATGAGGGCAGCAGGGACTTGCACTGCCTCAACCCGCCTGCCCTCCCCTCCCTCAGGCTGGAAAGCAGCACAGCTTCACCGGGAATGCCAACTTCCATGACCTCAGTAGTCAGTGATGTTTTTCTTACAGCCTTGCCATTTTTCAATCCCATAATTTTTTGAAGCCCTGATCATAATTTTGGAATAGTTGAGTTTAGCAGAATGGATTTTCACCAGGCATAGTGATTATAGAATATTTCTGAGGTCCAAATTGTTTTGACAGCAGAGGAAAGGTTTCCTTGCTTTCTGCTTCTTATGATGCTTAGAACACTGCCAGTCTCTCCTAGAGCAATTCAGGTGTTCTGGCCAAGGGATAAATAAGCATCCCCTCACACTGTCTGCAGCACCAAATATTCTACTTGTCCTTGTGTTAATGAAGCAGTTCTGGTGTATCTCTGCTGGTGGGAGAGTTAAGGAGGCTTTCACTGATTTTGAGCTTCGTGAAACATTGCCCTGCCACCTTTGCCTCATTGACCCTTGCGCTGGCAGTCCTGCTTCAGAGTGGTGTGGCAATGAAGCCAATGTAGGTTCATGATAAGGGATGTGCTGGCCATGCAGAAGATGATGGGGTTTGGGGGAGTCTTAAATGAGATTCAGCAGGCAGAGTCTCAGCTCCTAAAGGCAGTTTGCTGTGGGATCCCATGCCATTTGTGCTGTGATGTGTTTGTTGACAAATGTGACATAAAGAAATTTTGGAGGAAAAAGAAACCACATTTTCTTAAAGTGTTTTAGATCACTTTGTGGTCTAACCACATGCCCAAAAACTTCCTGAGCTGGAAACAGTCTCCAGATGACCTACAGGCTTTAAAACTTACCAAAACAAAAAGTCCTCTACCCACAAAAGCATTCCGATGGTTGTACTCTGGTAGAAAATAGTTTCTCATCATATGCTTTAATACTGAAAAACGTACTGGTTTCTTGTCACCTTTTATTCTTCTGCAGAAAAGACAAGGTTGTTTTAGTTTAACGTAGCTTTTGGCTTATAGGATGGCTTTGAATACACAGCAATAAACTGGGGCATACAGTGAAACTTTTTGGTAACTTGCCAAATTATCTCCAATGTCAGCCAGGCACAACTGCTTTTCTTGGCATCACTTCCAATAGCATTTAAACAGCACAATGCACATTTCTAGCATCTCTTCTGTTGAAAGAGCAGTTTCAATGGAAAACTTTTGTCTACTGTGAATATGGGGAATAATTGACCACCATGTCCAACAGTAATTTCAATTTAACAATACAATTCGTCCATGATTTCAGTGGGGCTTTGAGCTAGAGGATTTTTCATTGAGGTTGACAGGGGTAGAGCTTTTTTCTGATCTTTGACATTTCTGCTTTCTTTTACAAGCTTCTGCACTGTTAGAGCAGTGACACTTTGACAACTGGACTTATCTGTGGGTAAGAAAGCAAACCCAGGCACCAGAAAGATATACCTTAAACAAGCCTAGGGACCAGAGAGACATCAGTGCCTCAAGGCAGAGAGACAATATAAACTCCAGCAACACGGTGAAAATGCAGGTAGTACAGTTTCTTTTTCCCTTTCTCCAGCCCCACCTTGGGTGCCAAAATATTTGTCCTGGTTTGAGAAAAATTTGGGAGGAAACTTCCCAAAAGGGGTGTCTCCTCTAAAAGTCAGAATTTCAGCCCCTCCCCCAGCCAAGGTTCGGAAGGAATTTTCTTGGAGGGAAGTGAAAAAAACCTGTTTATTTAACAAGCAAGGTGCACACAGGTGCAGAAAAAGAAGAAATTAATAACGTTAGATAATAAACATTCCCTGTTGTGGAGAAAGATGGTGGATTTTAGAGTCCCTTCTTTCTGTGGCTTAGCTGCTCCTGATATTGGACTGGGCCAGGCCAGGGTATCCGGCAGCTTCTGTCCATTCCCACTGGAATGTCTCCCCTGCAGATGGTCTGATTTTCGGATGAATAAAACAAGCCAGACAGTCCAAAAAGAAGGAAAAAGCAAAAAGCCGCAGTCCCAGAGAGAAGAAGTCCTTTCCCAGCTAACAGGCTAGTGAGGAATGTAAACTAACCCTGAGCACTAATACAGTACCTGAAAGAGTTTAAAACCAAACCGTGCTGGAGTTCCCTGGCTGCTTCCCTTCCCAGCTTAAAGTTACAGGAGCCATTCCTGGCCATAAGCAGATGACAGGAAATACACAGCATAAAGTCACCCCAGGACACACTTCCACCATGAAAGACACCACTGTACATTCCCTTGGGGTCCTGGGTTTCATTGAACATGCTGAATTGCACAGGCTGGTTCTCCCCTGCACCCTTGTGTCTGCTGTAGTCAGGTGTAAAGGCACCTCAATGAGACTTCCCTGGCTTTAAACCAGATCCCTTGGGACTGTTATCTGGAGCTCTGCACAGCCTGCATCATGGGCTGGAAAGTTATAATACATTTCAATTTTCCTTGAACTTTGTAGCAGCTGTGACCAGCCGTACTGTTAAGTCAACTAAAAACTGGACTCTAAGATCTGAGGGAAGAACATGGGAGTTAAGCTAACAATTTAACAGAGACTTCAACTTTTCTATGAAGTCTAATATTAATAATTTAAAATAAAAAATAACATGATAAGTTTCAAGGTCATAAAAGAGCTAACTATTTTACAATCTTCTTCGGCTGTCAGCTTTTAAAATTTGGATTAATGGTAGAGGTAGAAACCTGCAGGATTTAGACCAATTATTTGTGGCTACTTTGTATGCCTTAGGAATATTCTGTAGACTGTCAGCATTGAATATAAATGTATTAGAACTGAGAGGTCTTCTTCTTGGGGTAGTTTTCATTTTTGCAGGATCAGCCCCTGTTTTTTGTTGTTATAAGGCACCATCTTTACTGCATTAAAGCTTACACACATGTAGAACTCCCTTCTAGGAGTTGTCGAATATCAGTGTTAGAGAAACACTAGAATCTTTCAGAGTATAAGGCTAAGTAGATTAAAAATTAAGCTAACAAGATTTAATTAATAAAGCAAGTAAAATGTAACTCAGTGTTTGAAGAAAAAATAGTGGGAGGACAAGCTGTACCTGAACGATTTAGTTCTAACACTTGCAATCCCTCAAGATGCTGTGAGGATTCTTTTAGTTCCTCTTTAGGTTCTTACCAGCAAGACTCTGTAGGATGGTTCCTGAACTATCACTTGTTCCCTTTAGGAGACAACAAATGCTTTCAAAATATAGCAATCATATGAGTAACATTTTTATAATATATTTCAATTTTCCTTGAACTTTATAGCAGCTCTGAGCAGCTATACTGTTAAGTCAGCTAATAGGTGGACTCTAAAATCTGAGGGAGGAACATGCCTTCCGTAAATCTTAATCTGCTCCCAGCCTTCCTGATTTTCAGATCTATGGCTCGTAGCACCTCCATGGTTCTGCTGACGTCTTTGCCTGAGCTTTGTGGTGTGTTTTTTATACACTTGGTTATAGCTGAACACAATAGAGGTTTAGTTGGTTTAGAATTATGTGTACAATTAACTGTTCTCTCCAACAAGATGAACGATGCTGATTAACTATTTCTTTCTGTGGAAATACAAATCCCTATAAGCAATTCCTGATTCTTTGTGCTGCGTAATACCTCAGCCTGAATATCCAGAGAAAACAGAGCAAGCAATCATGTCCACTTTTCCACTTTCCTTTTTTTGTTTTTAATGAAAAATGTGGTGAGTGAATTAGAGTCTACTTTTTCAAACTCAATCTTTTTCACTAGGCAGATTCTGTGCTATTAGGGAAAGAATGGACAAAAGTATTGGCAACAACCCAGCTTGCCAGACTGGTCTGAATAAGAATTTCTGTGCTAATTATCCTGACTTAATGCTACAAGTGCATGTTTTCTACCCAGAAGTCTGTAGATCCTTACAGTTTATTGGTTTTGTCTCATCACAGAAAATCTATGAAGATAGAAGCTGTATATTTTCCTGCAGAGTCTCTATTTGGAATATGTGCAAGCAAATAAAATCTTTGGAAAATTACAAGTTCCATTACAAACATTTTACACTGTGAAACTCTCCTGCCTTAGTGTCATTTGATTTTTCTTTTTGACAATGCAGTGGTTGGGGTTTAGTGCTTGTTTCCTTTGTGCACTGATGAGCAATGCATGTGGTTTTGTATTGCCCTGTGTAAATCAAATCAGCACAGCATTAATGAAATCCTTGAGTGCTGTTCCCTTCTCACACTGGGACTCCTTTCTTCCTGTGTGCTGAATTTTTATAGTGTAGAATTATGGGATGTGAAATGTGAAGCAGATATGCAGCCTAGAGCAGGTTTTGGTATCCCTCAAAACAGAGGCTATGGAACGACTGATGCAGAGCTTGCACTCCTTGATCCATAAGTCTCCAAAACTTGCCATGCATGGTTCCTTTTCTCTCTTTCTTATGCCATTGATATTCATACCAAGGAATCTCCAATGGAAAAAAACCCCATCGTTTATCTTCTCTTCTGTTTTTTATACAATGAGGCCAAATGGGATTTTTCCCGAAGTTAACAAAGGTATGGATAGCTCTTTTTATTTTACCAGTGATGTCAAGGGAGATAAGGCCTTAAACTGAATCCACCACTGACTTGAGACTTCTGAATTATGACACACATCCTCGAGCAGCCCAAGGGTCAGTCACACTCCTGTACAGTGGCTTAGCACAAAATATATGACATAAGTGCCTCATAAATCTTGAAAAGATGAATTTTCTTTTTATGGAGATAAATTTTACCTAAGTCAAGGTACACCTTGTAGTGAGTGTAAATGTTGGGAAAGGTCTTTAAACTTCAATTACAGTTGAGTTGAGAACAGTGCAGGAACAGCTATTGCAATCCAGTGTTTGTTATCCAGTGATCATAACACTGATTTGTTACAGAAGTTCAAAGGAAATAGATGTGAGTTGTTAGACTAGACACGAGATGTAGCTGTTGCAGGTTTGCCCTTGCTTGTGTGAGGCTGAATCACTTAACCTCTGCAGGTGTGAAAATGTACGGTAATACACATAAAAATATTTGTGCCTACTATGGCAGCAGATAGAGTTGATGCCTGAGTAGAGGCTCCCTAGAACAGAGGCCAGACAAGATTAAGAGAATAAAATGGGGATTTATTGAGGGGCCTTCAATAGGGACACCTCGGGCAGACAAAAGCCCTCTCCGGGAGAGGCTACCCCCAAGATGGACCCTGGGTCACGAAGTTTTTACACTTTTATAAGTTTTGATCAATTTACATATCAAGGTTAATTCTCTAATTACAATTTCAGGTAATGATGGAATTTACCCCAAGTCTGTTCCCCCTTTTAGAGGCTCAGTTTCCATATTTTGGGGCCTGGGACAATGAGGTGTCCTTGAGTCCAGACCTGGAGAGGATTTGTTGTTGTCTGAGCAGGATGGGAGAACAGGAGCTCACAGCCTGTGTAGAGTTTTAGAGTTACACTAAAGCAGTACAGGATCTGAAAAATACAAAAGCTAAATCTTAAAGCATCGGAGTAATATTAGTTAATAATTACTTATTATTAGTTAATGCATCTGCAGCTTTGTAAAGTGTAAGTAATACACAAAACCAGCTCCTATGGCGTTTTTTTCCTAAAGGCATAGAAAGCCACATCTGCTTGGGATGAATCCTATTTTTTCCATGCCAGCTGTTTTAATCTTAAAGCTCTGGAATTCAAGCTGTGTTTATGGTTTACAACTGATCACAATCTCTAAGGTTTTATATCCTTGACTATGCAAACTTATTTCTGATCCTATGTTTCTAGAGAAACTGCTTGTGGAAGCAAGATTTAAAATTTGTTTTGCATTAGTATTTAAGCTTGAGATTAAAATTTGTACTAATGAATTGCAGATGCATACTTTTACTTAGGAGCTGGATATGGCAGGATCACCAAGCTGGCTCAAATAAATAAATTTAAAAAAAACCCAACAGGCAAATATTTCAGAAAATAAACATTACTTGCCTGGATCTTGCAGACAATTTAGAAGAAAAAGGTATTGCCATGGTTTTTCTTATTTTCCCCTATTATCTGGGGGTTTGTTGTTGTTTGTTTAAGGCTGGATTTTACATTCAAACTAATCTGAGATTCTAGAGCCACAGACCCAGTAAGTTAGAAAAGAACAAATAGGGTCAGCTAGAGCAGGCTGCCCAGCATGACGCAGATTTTCAGTATCTTCAAAATCTCTTCAAGTCCCCCTGAACACCAACATAACCCTTTTGTATGCAACTCACTCCTCTCATTTTCACATAATCTGTAAACTCAGCAGGTGTCCCTTGCCCCTTTGCCCAGGACATTAAGGAAGGGGTTGAGTGCCAAGGACGTGGTATCAGCCCCCAAGATACATCACTGGTGACTGGCTTCCAGCTGGACTTTCTGTGCCTGGTGACACTTCCTGGGCTCAGCCACTCAGCTGGTTTTCAATCCACCTCCCTGTTACTTACCTAGCCTGTATTTGAACCATTTATCAGAGGTATGTGATGGGAGAGAGTGTCCAAAATCAGGTAAACACCATCCATTGCTCTCCTGTCCTCCACCACGCTATTCAGGCATGGCCAGGCATGATGTGCCCTTTGGAAGTTCATCCTGCCCGATCCTGATAACCTTTATATCCTTCATGCGCCTGGAAAAAGATCCCAGAATTGTTTGCTTCACCAGATTCACAGGGATGGAGGCGAGACTGAACAACTTGTACTTTTTCAGATCCTCCTTCTCTGTCTTTTTGAAGATAGACATGGCATTTATTTCTTCCATTCCTGAGGAAGCTCTTCCCATTGCCATAACCTTTCAGAGATAATCAAGCCAGGCCATCAGCCAGCCTCCTCAGATCTCATAGCTGCATCCCATCAGATCCCATGGATTTGTGGGTGCCCAGTTTGTTTGAATGCTTCCTAACCTCGCTCTCCTCAAGTGAGGGCAAGCTTTTCTTGCTCCAAAAATAAGGCCATTAAGAGCAAGATAGAGCAGCCATCAGTATTAAGCCCTTTGATTTTAATCTAATGGGGCATTTTGGTTTTCTTTTTTTTCCCATCAGAGTGATCCTGGAAGGTGTTGAGCATCCAAAACTCCACCGGCAGTTTCTTGGCCTCTGAGTTCTCAACAGCAGTTCACAGGATCAACATCTCCAGAATCACTTATGGGTTTCTTGCGTAAACTTGAGGAATGAATCTTGGAGATATGACATGGATTTTGTTTGTTATTTTAGGCCACTTTATACTTGATCTGATCTTCAAGGTCAGTGTTCTTGTCTCTTTTTTTAAGATAAACAAGTTTGTATCTTTCTTTGGCCAGGACATCCCATCACAAAAGTATGTGTGACAGAGCTGCAGTTTACATTTCATCTGCTCCAGCAGCTGGTTCTGACAGCTGCTAGGGAAGGAGCAGAGCGTTGTTCCCTGCCTGGATTTATGGCTCTGCCTTCATCATTTCTGTCATTCCTTGCCTCAGCAATGTCCTGGGTAAGTTTTTATCTGACGTGGGTAGGTGATAACACAGTGGTCACAAAAATGTGATAAAATGGTGATGTTCATGTACCATTAGCAGGGTTTGAAAGATGATGTCTTTACACAAGGTTTGTGCTCTTTACCAAGAACCTTCACACTGAGGGATATTCTTTAGCTATTCCCCAATATCCACACCAGGCCTTTAATGGCAAGAATTGGTGACAGTCATCCAGGCAATTTGCATATGCCTCATATATTTACATTGTAGTTTTTGTTTGTGATCTTTCTGTGGATTGTTTTCAGTCCACAAATTATCACCTTCTCGAGTTTCCCATTGTTCTCTTCCCAGGACCAAAAAGTTAAGCTAGAATCTTGGTCAGTAAAGTGAATTTCTGGTGGGAAATGCAAAATTGCAGAAATTCCCCAAATGACAAAAAGTCTGCAAATGTTCACATTTCATTGTGATTTGTTTTTTCAACATAGTATTGCATGTGATATAATATTATTTAAAAGAGTGCTGGCACAAAAGTTCAAACTATGTGCTTTCTTTGGGAAGGCTAAGTAGAGACACCAAGCCATGAAAAACTGTAATGTTTCATTTGAAATTTTTTCCTGTTGAAATTTTCTTAGAATTGGCATGTTAATTTTAGTCATTTCTCCTGGGGAAACTGATCCTTTTTTACTTGTCATTATTTGATTATAAGTATCAGCATTTTCAGAGGTTTTTGCATTAATTTTTTCTGTATTCTGATAGGTGTGCAAGAAAATTTAGGAAAAATTGTCTGTAAGATCCTCTTTTACTGAGGAGCTTTGCCAGAGGTGGTAGCGAGTGAGAGGCAATAAAAACACAACAATTGGCTGTTTATTTCCTTGTGGTGGTTTCCATCTCTCACCTGTAGCACCAGCACTGAAATACACAACAGTCACCACGCTGAATAAAGCCATTGACTCAGACACAATCTCTTTACCATTCAGAAATGTTTCATTTCATTTTTAAGACCCTTGCTTGACATGACACCATTTTTTCAAAACTCCAAAATATTCCTGGTCCTGGTCTGAGAAAAATAGTTCATTAAATGCTGGCCCCTGCTTCAAACTGTAAATAGGTTTATTTCTCTACTCCAGAAAGATGCCATTGTAGCAAAGGAACTTCCTTCTATTAGGAGGCTAAACAATCTATTGCATTATGAACAGTACTCTCTCACACAGATATGCACACAGACTGCAAAAGAATTCATGCTTTGTCTGGAGGAAAATGAAGTCCCAGAGGTAATTCCTGGGCTGTATGGGAAATAACGCCTCCCACAGAAAATTTATAGCTGTGATTGTTTGATTGAAATGAAAAATACAGTGCTAAATGTTTTTAACAAAAGCATTCAATTGTTTCATGTTTGTCAGCTGACTCCTGTCACTGCCAATTTATAGAAATTATAAGTCCTAGACAGAGTTTCAGGTCACTTCACAGGAACTAGTTTAACTAATTTCAATATAATGTTTTGGCCACATTATAAAATTATTCATTGAATATGCATTTAGTTTGAACTTGTATTGCTGGCCTACGCTGAAAATAATAGAGTTAATACCAAGGTTCATAAAACGTCATTTGGAAATAGCACTAGTAAAGACATGAAATGCTTATTTTGGTGTAGAACCCACAGTAAGGGCTGTATGGGAAACAGCAGATTATTTGTTTTGAGAAGAGTCTTTTCCACCTGCATTTAGATGAAACTGAATGTCACAGGTGTGACAACCAAAGAAGCAAAATCCTGTCACTGTGGATCCCAAGGCATCCGTCCTGCTCCTGTCCTGGGCTGGTACCAGCAGCTTCCTCACATGACCCTGCTGCTGTTGGGCTGCAGGCTTCAAATTGATCAGACACGTAATAGTTCTGAGCCCCTGCATGCTGCTCCCCACGGGAACTGCCCTTGGCACGCTCAGCCTGATGAGGTTTCTCCTCTGCTGGGAGAATTTGCAGTACAGATAAGCACCGTGTTTGTCAGCATGGAGAAGGGGCAACTCTGAAATGAAATTCAAGTTTCTGCTCATTTTCTTAAAGCAGAACCGAGCATGACTTTTCTTCCTGAAAAGGACAAAGTGGGATTTCCCAACCTGACTGCTCAAAAAAAAGAAAAAAAAAAAAAAAGAGGAGAAATAATCCTTTATGACATGTCTTTTTCTCTGCTTATCTCCAAGTCCTTCGCACGCTTTCAGGGAGGTGTATTCAATGCCACGGTCTTACCTTTACTATCCTTCCTCTTTCCAGCTGCTCTTGCCTTCTGAAACCTCTGATAATGTTTCTTTGGGGGGATTATTAGCAGGTGTAAAATTTCCCTTTTGCTTCAGCTTCTGTGTCAGTAAAAGGAGCATAAATCCAGCTTGCCTGTCCCACAGCAGCGGGGAACCAAAGCTCAGGCTTATAAAGCACATTGAGCAGGGCACGTGCTAATGTCAGATAAGGGTAGGTTAGTTGTGGCGGTGATGCAGCCACAAGGACTGGTCCCCATGGCATTTACTTGCGCAAAATCAATGAAGTTATTGAGGACATGGGGCCTCTCCAACCTGGCATGCCTTCACCATCCATGCTCCCACAGTGCTGGAGGATAGCGGTCCCAGACATCAAGGACTCCTTCTTCCAGATTCCCCTCCATCCTGCAGACACACCGCGGTTTGCCTTCTCGGTTCCCTCCATCAACCTAGAAGCTCCCATGCAGCGTTATCACTGGCGGGTGTTGCCCCAGGGCATGAAGAATTCACCAACCATCTGCCAGTGGTACGTTGACAGGATCTTGGCGCCAATCCGTGCGGAGGTGGGCAGCAAGGCCATTATCCTCCACTATATGGATGATGTCCTTGCCACCTGTCCCGATGATGACACTTTCGACCGGACCTTGACCAGGGTGATCTCTGCGCTGGAGGCCCAGGGGATGGAACTACAACCAGAAAAGATCCAGAGGACATCCCCTTGGAAATATCTTGGCCTCAAGATCACAGACACCACCATCGCCCTGCAGAAGATCACCATCTGTGATTCTCCCAAGACTCTACAAGAGCTTCACCAATTATGTGGCAGCCTGAATTGGGTGAGGCCATGGTTGGGGTTGACAACAGAGGACTTAGCCCCTCTCTTTAACCTGTTGGGAGGAGGTGGGGATTTGACAGCTCCTAGGTCCTTGACGGCAGAAGCGAGGAGGGCCATTGAATTGGCATCTGAGGCAATTACCAACAGGCAGGCTCACAGGTATCTGCCTAACCTATCTTTTCAATTTATCATTTTAGGTAAGGCGCCGCACTTCCACGCCTTGATCTTCCAGTGGGACGAGGGGCAGAGAGACGCTCTTGTGATCATTGAGTGGGTCTTTCTTCCACAGCAACCGTCCAAGACCATCAGTACGCCACAGGAGCTCATGGCGCGTCTCATCATCAGAGGTAGAGCCCGCCTCCGGACCCTTGCAGGATGTGACTTTTCATGCATTTACCTGCCAGTCGTCTCAGAACAATTGGAATATGTTCTGCAGACAAATGAAAATTTACAATTCGTGCTAGATAGTTACCCAGGGCAGATTTCCAGTCATTGCTCCAAACACAAATTATTTAATGAAACCCTCCATATTGTACCCAAAGAGGTTCAGAGCAGGAAACCGCTTCTGGATGCATTGACCCTGTTTACAGACAGCTCGGGGAAGACTCAAAGGTCAGTTATCACCTGGAGGAATCCCCAGACCCTGAAGTGGGAGACAGATGTCGAAACCGTCCCAGGGTCACCGCAGGTGGCGGAGTTGGCTGCCGTTGTCAGGGCATTCAAGCGTTTCCCTGAACCTTTTAATCTGGTTATGGATTTGGCCTATGTTGCTGGGGTAACTATGAGGGCTGAGAATGCTCTCCTGAAAGAAGTTTCAAATCCGAAAATCTTTGACTTGCTCTCGAAGCTAATTTACGCTATCTCCCACCAAGAGCAACCATAGTTTGTGATGTATGTTAGGTCACACACAGATCTGCCAGGCTTTATTGCTGAAGGGAACTGGAAGGCAGATGCCCTGGTGTCACCAGCGGAATTGTCCAGGCTCCCGATGGTGTTTGAGCAGGCAAAGCTTAGCCATGCAATGTTCCACCAGAATGTGCCTGCCCTGATCCGGACGTTCCACCTATCTCGGAGTCAGGCAAAGGCCATTGTGGCGACATGCCCTAGCTGCCAAACATACCAACTACCACCCTTGGCCAGTGGGGTGAACCCAAAAGGAATCAACAGTGGGGAAGTGTGGCAGACGGACGTGACACATATTCCAGAGTTCAGTCGGCTGAAGTATGTGCATGTTTCCATAGATACCTTTTCAGGAGCTATCTATGCCTCTGCCCATGCCGGAGAGAAGGCCAAGGACATCCAGAACCATTTAGTCCAGGCCTTCGCCGTGCTGGGTGTTCCTAAAATGATTAAGACCGACAATGGCCCTGCCTACATCTCCAAGGATTTGGAGTGTTTCTGCCAGCACTGGGGAATTAACCATGTCACCTGTATTCCTCACTCCCCGACTGGACAGGCTGTTGTAGAAAGGGCCCACCAGACACTCAAAAGGGTCCTGCTACGGCAGAAGAATAACATTTTGCACAACTCTCCCACATTCAGGTTAGCCAAAGCCCTGTTCACAATGAACTTCCTCAACAGCACCTTCGAGGAACCCGATCCGCCTATTTATAGGCACTTCGAAAACAGTGGCCGGAAGAAGCTTCGGGAGAATCCAGAGATCATGGTCCGTGATCCTGAGTCCGGTAAGGTCGAGGGTCCATACAAGCTGATCACCTGGGGTCGTGGATATGCCAGCCTTTCCACCCACAACGGCCTCAGGTGGATCCCGGCCAGAAACATCAAGCCGTTCATCAGACCAGCTACGCCAGAGAAGAAATCTGCCAAAGTTGCCGGCTTCAATTGGAAGCGGCGGAAAAAGAAAAGTCCTGTGCGATGCAGCCTGCCACCAACTTGAATTCCCCCGCAAACTGATCAGTTGATCCCCGTGGGTCGTGTTTGGGAGACTTTACCCGATGTTCCCCCTATCCTTTACCCTTCAAGTTTGTGTGTGTATACCCCCACCTGTGTTTGGGCCAGTAAGATTTGAGCTTCTGTTGCTTTGATAATTAACCTGTAAATGTTTATGTTTGTCCTTAGAGACGCATCGCCAACCAAACATGTCTCCAGAGGTCCTCCTGAGAGCCTGCGTCTTCCTACTCATTTCTGTGGACAGCTTCCTGTCCGGCAAAGCTTGGGTTGTACCCCAGCCCAAGAAGAATGTCTGGAAGCTCCTACCAGAGTCTCTCGGTCAAGATCACATCTGCTTGAGTGGACCAGCCCCGGAAAACTCGCGGTCGACCTGCCTGGTGGGGATCCCTCTGGATGTTACCGAGTACCCTCCTGAGTTGATCCACCTTCGTGACGGATGGTCAGGACGGCTCCAGCAGATAGCTTTGGGAATCCGCACCATCAAAGCCCACCACCCAGATCCTATCACAAACCCACTTGTCATGTGGCGTGACTGGGTTGAGGGCCTCCCGAAGCTACCTGCTGAGCCTGAAGAATTCGGCCTTTTAGCTTCCTCCCTCGTCACGAAGGATGGTTTACCTGTCCCATTTTGTGTTTAATTTATCCTGGAATCCCTGCAAAACAAAAGTCCCCAGAAAAAATCCCAGTTCATCTCGGTCGCCCAGCACCAGGCCGAATATAAAGCGGCCCGGTGGTGCCACATGATCACCCATGTAAAAATGGCATCCACGCTGACATACGCCCCTAAACAACTGCCTAAAGGGATGTATTTGCTTTGCAGCAATCATGCCTGGGCAGGCATCCCCTCTCGCCTTGTAGGAGGCCCATGCACTTTGGGGCGTTTGATGCTGCTTACCCCCAACATGACCCATATTTTGGAGTGGAAAAACAGATCCGCTATGATTGGCTGCCAAAAAAGAGACCTTGTGGATTTGGACTCAAATTGCAATTCGGACATTTATCATTGGGCACCACTCCACCAAGTCGCTGCCGCCACATTTTATCCATGGATATCGGCCGCGAAGGCTCTAGGGGAATTGGGCACCCTAGAGTGTTGGGTGGCTAAGCAAGCCAATTTAACGTCAGAGGCCACCAGTGACCTCTTAGAAGATGAAGAAACGGTCAGAAAGGCGACACTGCAAAATCGGGCTGCCATCGATTACCTACTGCTTCTACACCACCACGCATGTGAGGAGTTCGAGGGACTCTGCTGCTTCAACCTGTCATTGAAAGCTTCGGACGTTCGTCGGATGGTGAAAGAGATGCAAGACCTTGTCCACAGCATCAAAAGAGAGACAGAGACTTGGGTAGGAGACGCACTTTCTGGACTCGGTTTAGGAGGACTCTCGGGATGGTGGAAATCTCTCATTAAGGACATTGCCATCATTCTTTTCGTTATATTCTTGATTTTAGTTGCTGTTTGTATTCTCAAGACGTTTTGGTAAACTTCGTTTCTTCTTTATTTAATAAAGAAGGGGGAGATGTGGCGGTGATGCAGCCACAAGGACTCGTCCCCACGGCACCGCCTCCTTCACCCAGCCAGTATTATGAGGAGATTCAATGGAACAATTACCTCTCTCTGGGCGAGGAGCCAGAGGGGGAGGGTGACAGTGAGGCTGGGGAAATCCCCGATCTCCCCTAGTTTTCCCGCCGTTTGTGCTTGTCCATCAAGTTTCGGTTACACCCCTTTCCCCTCAGGTTTGTTTGCATATTTATGAAGTTGGTTTAATATTCATGTATTGCTAGAAAGTTCTGTTGTTCTGTTTTCCCCATTGGTTAATGTAAATGTATTCCCTCCCAGTTCAAAATTTATTGGCCCCCTGTCCTTATGTGTATGTTCCCTATTGGTTTGTGCCCTGGACCCTCCTCTACCTAAACCACTCCTACTTCCTTTATAACCCTGTGTAACGGCTACTCTGGGCTCTCTTCGGTAGCCGGAGGTCGCCTCCCCAGCTCCTCATCCGGTGACTTTGTATCCCCTACAACGGGTTACAATAAACCTGGGTGATTGGCTGCCAGAGAGTCCCTCCGCCTCTTTGCCTCTGCCGGTTTGCTACATTGTCAGCGATAGCTGCTGCTCCCTAGCAGGGGAGAGACAGTGCTAGTGGTGCTCTATAGCCAGCCTGAGCATCCAGACCCGGAGAGTCTGGTGCTGGTGGCACTTGAGCGTCCAAGTGCTCCTTCCTGTCACCTCTGCGGATCGATTGGCAAGCTGTCTGTGGCAACAGCAGCGCCACGACAGTTAGTGATTGTTATTTCTTTGGCTTAATTGATAATAGGAATAATTGAAAGTGAAGATAAACTTTAACCCTTTGGATTTATGTAGGTTTGAGAGGCTGTGTTGTTTTCATCCACTGACTCTTTCTGATGAGGTGAATTTTATTCCTCAGGAGAAAAAAAAATTGATTCCAGCAGGAACACTGAAAAAATTTCCTGTGATATGTAGGGGAAAAAAGTCATGTATGCCCTTGAGATCCTCCGTCCCTTTCTCCTAAAGTCTGAATCCACTTTTCCTTTGCATAAGACTGCCATTAAACAATGAAAAGCTCAAAGCAGTTGTGGTCTTGCAGCCACCATTTAAGGGATGTTGGGAGTCAGGGAGAAGCACTAAATTGCTTGTCTAGTGATAAACCAAAGCTATCATTCACTGCACGGGTTTTGGATCAGACAAGGGGCTTATATTAACTCTGCACTTGCAGAGATTCCTCATAGTGTGGCTTTTTAAATGCATTTAAATCCCTTGCTGTTAACCGGTGATGCTCAGAGCAGCTTTTTTGGGGGGTTTTGAGGAGAACTGAGAACCATAGATGAATGATGTAGATACAACCAGGTATTTCCCTGCAAAATAGCTATCCATCTATAGCTATTCAAATTCTTCTGTTTAGTTTAAACTAATAATTTAAAGATAACCATCAGGCATTTTTCAGCAAACCCCTCACTGAAACAATTGCGTGTTTCATAGTTTCCAAAAGCTTCCACAAAAGTCAGCAGATTTATGATTTAAAGAAAAACACCCTATCACATTCAACAGCTTGTAAAAACAAACTTCCTCCCCAGTTCGACATTCCCTGATCACAGTGCAGTCTTGTTAAAGGGCAATTACTGCAAAGGAACTCTGTAAATGTTTAGTGGAAGGTTTCTTGTTGTCTCACTGGAGTGTTCACACAGAGTGTGTGCTTCTGTTTGCTCTCATGGTGCATGGGGAATGCGCTTCTCACAGCACCAAATGCAGCTCAGAGCAAGCAGCTTGTGAAAAAAGCTGATTTTTAGCAAAGAGGAAACAATCCTCAGCCCTTGAAAACGTGGGAACTTCTGTAGAAATTCACCATTACTTCTCTAGCGACTCACCAGGCCTCTCGGGGCTGGACTGTGCTTTTGAGGACTGGTCCTCACCTCCTGGGGTGACAGCTCTTCCCGCGTGTCACTCTTGGGCTTGAGATACAGAACTGGGAGCAGATCTGGACAAGGGGCAGGTTTTTTCTCCCCAGGTAGCAAATCCAGTGTTCCAAGTAGTAGCATTGCCATGATACTCTTGGTGTTTTACTTGGTGACTGCAAGTGACGGGAGGAAAATACAGCACTAGAGCCAACCCAGTGTCTGGTTAAAGTTAGCGTGTAAAGTTAGGAGGGTCTTCATCATCTCCTGGCTCTTACTTATTAAAAAGAAAAGAAAAAAGATGTGGTCTTTTACTTACATAGCTAGTTTCCATTTTCCTGATGAATGTATTTCTCGGTTATGGTCCCAATATTTCCCTGCCCCTAAGGGAACTGAGTCTACTTCAGACAAAACATGGCAGCAATGTTTGAACTTGCTCATATGGATTGGCTAAAAATAACAGCCAAATAAAAAATGTTTTCAGTTGCTCAGCAAACCATAGCCCATATAATGCTGCACACTACTTAGCAATATAACCACAGGAAAATCAGGGAGCTGGGAGACCTCTCAGAAAACAGAACTGGGCTCTATTTAACTTATTCTCTGAGGTACCTTTAAAAATTCAGTTATGTAATAAATGTGGTCAGGAATTAGTCGTTGAAATGGTTTATATGTGTGCTGGAAAGTGGCACTTCATCAAAACCACAACTTTTTTTTTCTTTTTCTGAAATATTACTCTGCTTTCAATAAAACTTTCAACAAGACAGATATTTTAAGTCCAAGGCAGAATTTGGTGGGACCAGAACTGGGGCTTGTAGCTGGGGATGTCTGTCCAGAAAAAGTTGCTAGTCCAGAAAAAGTGGTAACAGAAAGAAATTAATACATGTGGCCCGTAGTTAGAATTTAACTGGAAATTAAAAGACAATGTGTAGCAGTGGGAAGATAAATGTAATGGAACAGGTTTCCAATTGAAGTAACAAAAATACCCATGTGATAAGGCCCAGATCCTTATTTCGTTAACACAGGGCTTCACGAACTTCCTTTTGTGAGAGGGACTGTGTGTGTGTTTGCCTTTCATTGCAGAGGGAAAGGGAGACACTGCCAGGCTCATCCCGTTCTCGTATTTTTAAAAAGTCTTTTAAATTCTTGTCTTCAGCTTTTTGCCATGTCGAGTCAGGTTTTGAGCTTAAGGTGAAATGGAACAATAAAACCATTCCTTTCATGTGAAAAATGAGGCAACTCTTGAAATTTGATTGAAAAGAAACTTAGGTTTATTAATAACAAAAATGGGGTAATAAAATAAAAAAAGGAAAAGTCCGGGTCCACAGCTATAAGAGACACTTGAGGCTGAGAATAGCAAAAACCCCAACACAAAACCTCTGACAGTGCTGGGCCTTGCTTGGGTATCTTCAAGCAGAGTTACTTGGCAAATTGACCTATCACCAGCAGCCAGAAATACCCAGCCTACTCCTCAACAGAGGCAAAAAGCAGCTCCTGAGGCTGTGCTCCCCATTTTATAGCCCTCTTGGCTCCTCCCATCACCGCCCACTGTCCCACCTCTGAGGTAGATGTTGATTGGTAAAGTCCCTTTAGAGACAGTTAATTGGTTTAAGTCTTGGAGGTGGTGTAAGGTCTTCCGACCAATGGCTCGTTGTTGCTAGGGCGGAGTCTGTAGGTGATATCATCTGGATTTTTAGGCGGGAAACCTTCCTTATTAAAATTCAGGTCTCCATGGAGCTTGGTAACAGGCCAGCAGTCAAGTTTCTAAAAATAGCACTTTGGCTAGGGGTGAGGGGTTTTTCTCCTTTGGAGCACAACTAAACCCAAAGATGAATTCAAAAGATATCATGGGGTTTCCAAACTCCTGAACTTTGTTTAGAACTTAGAAATAACACTTAACACTCAAACATCAAAGAACATGAATTACAAACTCTCTTAATCTCAGGAATTAATTAACAACTTAATTAACCAGAGCATAAAAATCACCCCAGGACAACTACTAACAACATCCATATTTCAAACTGATCACTTGTCTTTTCATAAATGCGAAAGCCAAACCTGTTGTTCTATTTATGACACTTCACAAATTTATTTTTAAACTCAGGCTTTATACAAACAGTGAATTAGTTGCTTAAATGGCAGCTAGGTTATAGCATCTAAATTTTGTGTATTTTCATGCAGTTACAGTCCTAGTTATAGTGAATACCTATATAATCATACCTAAATATATACAGGTAAATTTCTCAATTTACCAAAGCCCAGGAACAGGGAAAATGTGACAAAGAGCTGATGTGAGAGACATAAATTATCAATATAAGGATCCTATAATGCTTAGAACGATCTTCATCAGCAAAAGATTCTTTAGTTTCTCTTTTCTGTCTGTTTATTTCTGGTCTGAAATATCTGCAAAATTTTAAAAGAATGCATTTTATTTTCACATGGGGAATCTGTGAAAACCTTGAAAGGCACAATTATAAGTGCAGTAAGGGCACTTCTTGTGCTTTTAAAATAATAGACAGAATTAAGAACATATTATTTATTGCACAATGCTAGAATTCAATAAAAACAACTTGGTGCTCAAAAAAAAAGAGAAAAACAATATTTGGAAAAGCTGTGTTACGGTGCCTCACAGGGAATATAATTGTCATCACTAAATCAAAGCTGACACTAAAATTAAATTTCAGGTCCATCACTTTTAGGCTTCTGAGAGAACATCATTTAAGTTTTAGGAGAGTAATAGAAAATGGCAGATTGTTTGTTCTACACTCTCAAAAAGCAGTGATCTGAGAAATGAGGGACTTGAGAACTGGATAGCCTATTCTGAAAGTGATGGATTAAATGGAGGACTTATTTTCAAACTGATGCAGGAAAACATAAAGATTTGCAATTAATTAACCTAGAATAGTTACAGGTGCATTCTATCTGCTAAGGGATTTCTCATTCACATCCTCTAACACTGCACCTCAAACGCTGACAGAATGAAAGGGTACCTGAGCAGAAGTGCCAGTAGTCATTTATAGAAATAAATATTGGATAAAAAGAATTGACATCTTTAAATTAAATTAAGTAGCTAATTAGTAAATAAATAGTAAATAGTAAAAATCATAGTAAATTAAGTAGCTTAAAATTAAGTAGCTGGTAATGAACTCCGATTTTTCCTGTCACCTTCGAACACACGGTGATTCTGAGAGGACACAAAGGAGCCCATTCCTTCTGATGGGATTTACGGGAGGTCAGCTCCAGTGAGATGTCCCAGCTACAGCAGTTTTATCTGATAGAAGGAAAAATAAGATTTTAACAAGCTTTTAAGTTAAAACTTATGTCCATAAGGTACCTCGTGCCACCAACATGGCCATATTATTAATTCCTCCTGCCTTCACCACGCTCTCAACCAGCCCAAATCCAGCATCAAAGCCCTAACACAATTCCTGCTGAGCCTTGGAAGCTGGAATGTGATGGTGTTTTTCCTAAACTTCTGACCACAATTCCAAAATACCAAGGCTTTGACCTGGCTTTGCTGTTCCTTACTTTGGCCATCTGGAAGTTAGGCCTCAGTCTAAACCAGGTGTCTGCCCCTGCTTTCAAATTTGTTAAAAGACCAGAGAGAAGGACAAAACCTAAAACCTATCAGAGAGCAATTTGCACGTATTATTTTGGAGATGTATTTTAGGGATGGGGTTGATTTCTCCATCTCCCACTATTCGTCACACAAGTGGCCCGGATTTGTCATAGGGCTCCACTTTGGAGAGATGTGCTCCTCCCAAGGACGTGCTGCTGGAAATCCCAGAAAGGCTTCCCTGCAGTGCAGAATGAGCCCAGCAGCTGCAGCCTGGGCGGGTGCCTGAAAAGTCCAGCTCTGGAAAACCTGATTATTCTGGATTTTATACATCACCGTTTCTTCTGATCACCACCACAAGATATCTTCTTGTGTCTTGCAGGAGAAAAGGAATCACTGTGTAAAGAATTACAGCTTTCTGAGAGGGCTGTTTCTCCGCTGTTCCAAGGATCCAAATGGATATTTTAGTGAAACTGAAATTTTCATTCTTTAATGAAAGCAGAGTGTGACCATCATGGGTGTTGTGCCATGTGCCCTATTACTTGCCCAGTGCGAAGTCCTTCTGCTTGACTACTCTCTGTGATACCCGAGGTTTAAACTGGCAGTTCTGAGAATGCTCAGGACAGGTGAAGGTATGGATTCACCAGTTACCTGCTTTCGTTAGGAATCTTTCACCTTCCTCAGTTACTGTTTAGTTTTGATTCAGTTAATGCCTATTTCAATAGCACTTGAAATGGATGTTTCGGTTTGAATTTTTGGTACTTTTGAAGGAGGTGGGAGCAGGGGAAGACAAAGACATTCCTAAAGAGAAATGGTGATTTACACTGCAATTTATGAGCCACATAATTGACTGTGGTAGCACTCAGCACTGGGAAGAAAAGACATTTAACCATGCATTAATATTTGGTATTACTAATCCTTCTAAGCATTTACTAACTTACTGGTTGGGGCTGCAGCTGTTTATTTTTAAATTTGTTTGTTTGGTGTGTTGCAGAACCCTTCCTGTTGGCATGATGAAAGGGATGTGTTTGAGAGAAGTGTCCAGCAAGAGAGAATCATCAAGGCACCACATCTGGAGCTCAGAGACCTGTGCTCAGTTTTCTCCTCTGACAAGCTGCCCTGAGCAATTTGCTTCTCCTTGGATTGCATCTGCAGTTAGCAAATGAGCCCTCTCCTGAGCAGAGGGGTTGAAAGACTTCATTAATCTTTGTGGGGTTGAAAGACTTCATTAATCTTTGTGGGGTGCTCAGCAATAGCACACCAAGTACCTGGGTAGAGAGCTGACAGCCAGGACTGGGCAAATTTTAAATTGCTTGCTTTCAGCTCAGGCTCTTTGGGATTGCTTTGGGACCAGTTCTGTGGGAAGATACCAAGATACATGAGTTAACTATTAAGTATGTGACTGTAAAATATGGATTCATCTGTGGGAGAGCCATGAGAATGATATAGAGAAGCTTTATTTTTCTTGTCTATGACTTTTCTTCACCCAGCAGAGTAAAGGCTGGTTACATGAAGATTTGAACAATTTTGTGCCAAGGCAAATAGGAAGAAAACTCTGAAGAATTCTGTCAAGACTATCTTTCCAGGATGTGAACCCTCCCAAATAATATTCATAGTGGGATATAATAAAACATGGATTTCCTTATAAAATACCTGATCCAGCCTTTAGTTGTCTGCTTACAAAGATTTGAATTGACCTACGACTGATCCTAGAATCACTTTCCTTTCAAGGAAATCTATTGTGCACGTTTTCTTGACGAAGTGCCCACACTGTTTCTGTATATTTGCCATACGATAGCATAAGAGTTGTTTAATTAAAGACTTTGTAGGTGTTTCTATTCCCCAGGAAAAAAAAAAAGCACCTGCATTCAGGGCAGTACATAATTACACTTCTGAAAAGTCACTGTGGTTTTTAAAAGGTAAATGGTAACAAAAGTAAAGAACCCAAAAATGCCTGGACTACCAGTTCTGGAGGTGAATTCTCACAAAACTCTTGCTACAACACAGGAAAACTGAAATGCTATTTTTGTGCTAAATATTCACAGCAGTACCACAGTCACTGTTACTCTGAGATGTTGACAGTGTGAACCCAGAGGTGAGTGATGTATGTGATTCAGCCCTTTGGGCTTTTGACCTTTCCAATATTTGTTTGCCATTTCATTCTCTCACCTATAACCCAGAGATTTATGGCAGAGCAAACTTATTAATCCCAACAACCACATTTTCCTTTGGAGGCTGGGCCGACTGTCTATAAACATCAAAGGAACTCCTTGACTTGCAGGGAACACCTGTGAAAAGAGAAGGTTCCTGTGTCACACGGCCTTGCTCGAGTGAAACACATTTTTTGTGCTGCAGTTATCACTGGGAACCCTGGCAGAGCTCCTCACGCTCCAGGGAGCTGCAGACAAACCTCTTCAAGGGGTTTTTTTGTGCCTATGTTCTTGCCATGCTCTTCAGTAAGGTCTTCATCTTCTTTACTCATCAAAAGCAAGTTTTAGAGCTGGGTCTACAGCTCCTCCAGAGACAAAGGGTCTTTACAAAGCTGACTGGAGCTAATTTTGGTGAATAAGCTTCCCACTATGGACCCAAGCCAAAGCCCGTTAAAGTCAGCTGTGATTTTTCCACTGACTTCTGTGCATTTTGCCTCACATCCTTGGGGCAAAATGCTGTCACTGTGAGTCACATGAATATATTTTTGCCCCACAATTAATTAAAATTAATTGGATTCATGAAAGCACTCATGAGTTCAAAATGGTAGTCAACATGAGAGTGATGGATCTGCAGTGAATGTTGTCATTGCCATTACTAGCCTATGTTTTGCACTTATTCCTTGACTTTTGTGTTATTTTGTGATCAAGAAGTAACAGCTTTATTTTGTGATTATCCTGCTTGCTTGCATTTGTCTATTTTTATAATGTTTATGCACCAATTTCTGAGGTTTTGTTGAAGATTAAAAGCGATATCTTTTTAAATTTTCAACAGTTTTAGTGAAGAAGAAAATTGTATGATATTGCAAAAATGTATAAAATTTAAGGCACTAGAATTGAAATCATAATATTGAAGTGAGTGGTCTGAATTCAGAAACAGTGGACAATAAGAGAAATTTTTGTATCTGAAGGCATTTTTTAAAAAATGGTCTTTTTAAAATGAAAATTAAGTATCTTGTCGAGAAAGACCTTCAGATTTGACCAGGCATGTGTAGGATTTCTAGGTGCCAGACCCTTACAGGAACAAAAGTTGATTCTCCTTGGTGCTAGCAATACAAGCACTCATCCACCTCTAAAACTATTCCAGTTTTTTCCCCCTAATCACGCTGTTTATAATCAAACAGCTGAATGCAACATCAGCTGTGAAGGAATTCATCGGGGATTGCCACCCATATTCCAAATGTTGTCCCAGGTGAAGTCAAGTTTTTATGGAGTGCTTCAGAACGGCTTCCTAGGCACAGGGAAGTTCCAGCACTCCAGGTGCTGCCTTCCCTGGCCCTCCCACCCTTTTCCCTTGCAGTGGGGGGGATTCCAGCTCACAAGAGCATTCCCAGTTTTGCTCAGGTCCAGGTGCTTTCCGCGAGGCTGGTGTGGTTTTCACTCCATGGAGGTGGCGCATGTCTCTGGGAACATCGAACAGCCCCGCACTCTTCCCACGCTCACATTTTCTATCATCCCCTATGCACCGACACTTCCTGGCAGCTGCTTGAGCCTCCCTGCCAGAGAATGCCATCCAATGAGCGTGAGTGCAGCAGCCAGCAGCCAGGAATAATATTTGATGATATCCATTTCTGGTTATAAACAATTTGCCGCAAAACCAAAAAAGTACCGACTGTTCTCAGAACCTTTTATTTTTTTTCTTTCTGCAAATTCATGCTTCGTTGATCTCCTAGGTTTTTTTTTTTAATCAGTTTGTTTTTCAAGCATTTGTTTAATTTATGAGTTTATTAATTTTCCAAGAACTTTTGCTAGTAGCATGATTTGCCTGTGTTTTTCCAACAGGAAATGAAATCAAGACTGGTGAATGTTGCCAATTGTCAAAACTTTATTAAGAGCACAAGAATGTTTTTTAGAGAAAAGTTGAGTTTTACCACCTGTGTTCTCAGTCCTGAAGACAATTTTCTGTGAGGACTTGGGCAAATCTCTTCCCAGCACTCCATCTCTGTGTAACACAGGGATAATGTGTTATCCAGCCTAGAGAAAACACAGTTCAAAGTGCAAATAGAAAGCCTGATGACAGGGATGAAAACTGTTCCAGCTGAGCCAGATCTTGGAGCCTTGAGGTTTTTACAAATTAGCTTTTGATGTCCAGTTCCTGATCTTCAACAATTAAAAAAAAAATATGTTAGAAGAATGAAACCAAACAGATTGTGACAGAATCCTTCACTCACTTTTCACTCAGACAAGTAACTGGATTTTCAGCCATAGTTTCCTTATGTGCATGCTGAGCAAAAACTATTAGGGGTCCCTAGAGGAGTCAACCATTTTTTATCTCTGAGAGTGTCTTCTCTGACATCCACTGGATTGGATGAGTTGGATTGAGTTGTACAAGAAGAGAAGAAAAAAAGGCAAACAGACCCCAAACTTAATTACCACATTACTCAATGGAAATTTGCTTTCAAGTGTTTTCAGGGTTGCCCAAGGAGGGAGAATGTCAGTTATTTCTTCCAGCTGGATAGTACAAAATGTCTCCTTTTACCCAGATATTGCTAGGAAAAATCATCTTTCTTTTATAAAACATGTTAGTTCTACTGTGGGTTTATTGGGGCTTTTTGCTTAGAGTTATCCTTTATAGAATTAATATTAGTCTCTTGATACATGTAAAAGAACAGAGTTATGTCCTGTCTTCTGGAGTTTGTGCCTTGAGTCACAAATCCAGGGAGAGGGCGGGGCTGGTTATCATCCAATACAGCAGTGGCATGGCTTGAAGCTTTGAGAGTGATAATGGATGGGTAAAGGCCTCACAGTGATAGGAGAGCTTTTTTAGAGAACTCCTCAGCAGCAGTGTACTGGCTTTATTAAGATAAACTAAGAGAGATATTAATTGGAACCATGTGTATCCATGACAAAATAAAAGGAAAAAATGTTCAGAGGAGAGATAGAATCAAATGGGAAGATTGGGTCTGACACATATTTAATGTGATGCTGACAAGCCTGAGCAAACTCACTGGGACCTGAAGAATAATCCAAGCCAGCTTGAGCTGAGGCTCAGAAATTGAAAACTATAAAGCATATCTTATAGACTGATACCCAGACTGATGGCTTTGTGAGGGACTGGCATTGAGCCATCTAACCACTGAATTTACAGCAGATGGTGAGGGCGTTGCAACTCTCAATCTGCTAGAGGTGATATAAAAAAAATTAAAATAGACTAATGCTAATCTTAAAAACAATGTTAAAGTGATACTTTTTCTTCCTGATACCACTGGTAACAGGGAAAATATGAATGCAAGTGTTAGTCTTTCTTTCTACCAGAGAGCTTTTCTTGTCTCTGCTGGATTGGCTCACAAAGTGTCTTTTTATAACAGGTTGTTTTGATTGCATTTTCTGCGTAAAAAGCCTTTTTCTGTAAAATATGTGTGTACTTGCATTCCTAGTTTATTATACTCCTGCTGCTGTTCCTAGCGGGCCTGTAATGTTTACAGGGTGAAAAGAAGAGGGAACTTGTTTGTAGCACTGTATTCTTTGTGTGATTTGACAGAGAATTAGGGAGGGTTAATTTGGGTGTGGAAGTTGTGCAGGGCTGGCCTGAGATAAGGTGATGTTATTACACCTACAGGGAGGAAGCAGGGAGAAAATCCTTGGAGTTCTATGTAAGCAAATCCAGGATTTTGATGGCAGCGTGTGGAAATTCACATTTGCTCTCCACCAGAAATTTCTTTCTCCTAGAAGTTTTGGAAAAAAGCCACGCAGGAAGTAATATTTTTTTCCATACTAGTGGATCCCAAGACACCTTATAAAAGCATACACTGTAGCAAAAACAAATACGCCTTTGTATGGGCTGCAGCATAAACCACCTAGATAACCATTGCCGAGCAGACTTGCAGACAGAAGAATATTTTCTTCTCCCAGACTTTTTTATCCTTATTAAAACAACCTACATTATCAATGTACCACAGTCATAACCAGAATTGTTGAAGTTTGCCAATTAATTTTTCTGGAATAACCCTAAGTTAAGGAGGTAACATCAGATTTACCAGTCTGGGTTACACACAGTGGTGTCTGGAGCAGTTAAAGCAGTGTAACAGAGAAATGAATCAAGCCTTTTTTGGACAGAGCTGTTTTTTTAGCAAGTTTCACTGTTATAAAACTGAATGACACATTGGTGAATTATGAATTATGGAATTAAGAATTGCAGATCTCTGTAGCTCATACTTTAAGGGCTACCTCTACTGTTAAGTTAGAAAGAATCTCCTTGAAAAAAACACATTTAAGTCTGACTAATGTTTCATAGGAAGCAGAGACTCTGCCATAGCGGCTTTTTATGTGGAACAGAACCTATTAAGCACCTCATGATGTGAAGGCAATTCCAATTACATGAACAGAATTTTCTAGATTGACTGGCAAAGTTACTTTTCAATGTTACAACGAGTGGCCACCGGCGTAATTTAAAGCCAGAACAGCGTTCAAGTAGTCCCACCCTGGTAATTTTCTGGCCTGGTTTTGGATGCAGTTACTTAGAATTCCACATCCAGTAAAAAAGGCAATAACAACTCGCCTGTTCCTTCTTCCTAGTTCAACAGTATTGTCTTTTTGGAAAACCTACTCTTGTAACTCAAAGCTACATTAAAGGAAAATGGCCAACATAATCATCTTTTTAATCTGAGTCATATCTCCTGCTCAGAACGCACTGAAAACCAGTAAGTGCTAGTTCATTTTGGTCTCTGTGACGCACGCAAGACAGGGCAGAGTTGACCAGCTGCAGTGAACCTACTGCTGAGCTCGGCCAGTAGATTGCTCCATACTCCAAGCAGATGTTTCTCTTTTAGGCTAATGGAACTCTTGCAGACCATATCCCTTCCCAAGAGAAAACACCAGCATAGTTGGAAGCTGGAAGGACTCATCTCAATAACAGAAGCAAGGTGCCAGCACCATCAGCCACAGTTTATTAATAAAAATCCCTGAACAGAACAGCAATTGCATTTTGGTTTAGCTTGTTTAAAAGAAAACCCACACAAACCAACGCTTTTTCTTCTCTGCATGGCCCTCTTAGGTGTAGTGTTTCTCTGTCCTGTAGCAATAGACTTCTGCGTGAGAGAAGACAAAATTAATCTCTTGCTATTTGCCTCAGTATTGATCTGTCAGTCATAAAATGGGGGGAGAACTGAATTTACATTGTTAAAATTCACGTCACAGGTGATAATTGATACTCTGTGTCCTAGACAAAAATAAGGAGAATTTCATTATACTTTGAGAGTATAGATTGGGTTTGATTTCAGTCTTATACCTGGAAGTACCTCTTCTAATGTCAGTCCATTAATATTTGTTTGTGTTACTGTAAGGAGAGAGAAGTGCTCATTATATTTCTCCAGAGGATGAACAACAATGAACAGAGCAAGGCTTCTCTATTAGACTTTGCATAAGAATTGTTTCCAATTCCTGGAAACATTCTCTCTCCTCTTGGGACTTGAACATCTGTTTTTGTCTGGGCAATGGTTCCGAGAGCTACTTAAAAAATGATAATTAATGCTGGGGTTTTTTATCTTATGCAAATGTGACCTGAAACCTGGAGAGCCAAATTTCATGGAAGGGACATAAAAGATAGGAAATTGGGGAACTGTTTGTATTGCTTCACTTCTGTTTTCCAGAAGCAGTAGCAAAGAATTGAATCTCTTCTCTTGGAGAAAACATTTTAAATTTCTGCTAAGTCTGGAGGATCTCTCAATCTCTCTGGGTATGTTTTTTTTTTACATCCTAACATATTTGGGTTCAAATTTTACTTGGCTTCTACAATGCACACATTTCTCCCTGGAGAGACAAAATGAGGGGAGGTGCTAAGGATTTGATCTATTGGCAAGAAGAAAAGAGTGAGGAAAATGAAGATGTTAGTGTCAGAATACTTCTTTTCAAAGCATTTAGGGAAGGTGGAGCACCCAAGAAAACCTCACCACGAAATCGGAGCTGCTGCTACTTCCAGCAGCCCAAGTGCTAGGCAGCTTGCCGCTCATTTTTTCTCGCAATTCATGTTGAGTTTTGGAGCAGGTAACACTTTATTAGCACTCAAAACATCCACTACATAGCTGTGACCCCCAGCACCAAGGCTTTTTGCCCTGGTGAAACCTCTGTTATTGATGTCCAGGGAAGGAGTAGGGAAATCAGCAGTTCCCATTCTAGTGCAGTTGAAAGGGAATGGCAAACAACACCATAGCTCACATTTCACTGGCTGCACAGAATTGTTGGCTTTTAATAACATCTTCTTAAGATTATTTATATAGTCTATTTGCCATTACCCATATCAGTTCATGCCCTTTGTGTATTTTAGATAACATTGTTGTGTTTCCTTTGACTGAACATTTGGTGTGCTGTGAACTTGCCAATAGTGAGAGCAGATTGGGGTTGCCTCTGTCTGATCCCTTCCACGAGGTGTTTATTAGGAACAACTCATTAGTAGAGAGTGTAAATTCAGCTTTTACACTGGAGGTCTCTGTAGCTACGCTTGCAGGGGCTCTTTGCCTGTGCTTCTTCCGTTTAAGGTTATATTGGTTGTTTAAATGCTGAGAAATCTTTCCAGAGGGAGACAAAAGAAGTCAGGCAAAGCTCAGCATCTTTTTCTGCCTGATTCTGGGAGGCTGTGGAGTGGGAAAATCTGAAATTCCCTAGAGGCTGATCTTGCTCAGTTCTGAGAGTTAGGCTCAGTTTTCTCTAGAAACTGGCCACCCACATGAGCTGTAACCAGATCTAAACTTCTTCTGCCGGCTCTATGGCTCTCCTGACAATTTTTGAGCAACATCCATGAAGATCCATTTAATACCCTAACCAGAGCAGCCTCTCCTGTATCTGTACTATTGAAGAGCTGGGAGAGGGCATTAAACAAAACTATCTGAATTTAAAAATGTGTACAGAAAAAAAACCCCTGAAGATATCATCCAATTGCAACTAAACACTTGGCAAAAAAAGGTGAATGAGTGTTGGCTGGGTTGCTGATGACCTACTGACGCTGATTGCTAATGATTAAAAATGGAAGTATAAGAAAGAAAAGATGATCTTAGACCCTACAAAATCTAAGTAATAGCTGTATCTGCAGAAAGAGGTTCTTGAGTAGATAGGATGCAAACAATTACAGTTCTCCCTGCCTGCCTTAAAGCAAATACAGAAAAAAAAAAAAATGCATCAAGGACAGAAAATAGTACAGGCGTCCATGAACCATCATATTGGCCTTTTACCTCATCTGACTCCCCAGCCATTTGGGAGTCAAGCCCCTGTAAAGGATTAGTACAGCCTCCTAAGATTTGCGAGGATTAAGAAAAGTATTGTGGTTTTGGTTTGGGGCTTTTTTTTCCTCCTTCTGGATCTTAGACTACACATTAATCCAATGGCCAAATCATAACTGTGAGACTATGGAACTTTTACTTGTGCTGACAGCAAGGCACATGGCATTTTCATGTTTTGTTTTCAGTTTCTAGTGTTGAAAAATATTCTGCAGTGTAGACTTTAATTTGTATTACAAGACAGCCTGCCTCTCCAGAAGAAAAACAATATTTGATGCAAAAATTCCTCCTCAGAAAGGCTTCCAAAAATGAAGCAAAGGAGGAACAGATTATTCTTTCCAGAATCTGTGTTCAGAAAGGCTCTGATCAAGTTCCCTCGGAGGGAGTACCCAAGACGTAATTCACTCTTTTAGGACCAGAGAAGCCATCTGGGGTGCTCCTGGGTAATAAAGAACCAAGAACTCCTGATTGTCACCTGCACCCCAAAAACAGCCCCTGCCAGGCTCCACAGGCAGGATCTGTCATGCTGGATGCACCTCAGTCCTGTGAGACCCCACCTGCAGAGCTGCACCCAGCTCCGCAGTCCCCGGCACTGGGAGGACCTGGAGCTGCTGCAGCCAGGCCAGAGGAGGCCCCCAGGAGGGGACAGGCAAGGAAAGGTGCTCAGTATTTCCTGTGGGCTGGGGAGGATTGGGACCCAGCAGTGCTGGTAATTTAAAAAGGAAACATGGAGCTGTAATTCTGACTCTCTTTCCTGCCAAGCACACTCGGGACAAGGGTTACATTTCACCAGCCTGTTCCCACTGACACATTTCCACAACGTGCTTGCGGCCCTTTGCTGGTTGCATCTTTGCTTTTGCAATAAATCTTGTCCCCATCCTGAAAGCTCATCTGAGTTCTTCCTCTGCCTGTACTTCTGATGTCCCTGGCTCTGCTGTCCCTCCTGTCCTCCATTCCTCCTCTTCTCTTTCACCTCGTTGCTCATCACCTGCTTTTCCCACACCATTTTGCAGTTTCATTTTTATTTCCACTGTTTGTTCAACAACTAGCTCCCTTTTCAAAGTTTGCCTCAGAAGTCTGTCCTGCTCTGCATTGCTGATACATTGGTTGCTGAGGTCTTTCTGTAAGTGAAATAACAATCCTCTTTGCCCCAAATAGAACCTGAGTGTTTCAGAGGAGAAAACTCTGTGCTTTTGTGTATTGCAAAGTGTCAACTGCTTTTTCAGGTCCTTGGTTTTAATAAAGGACACAGAGCACCAGAGAGTGGAGTAAAAACAGTGTGGAGTGGTATGTTCCTGATTTCAATTAAGTATTCTGAATATGAATACTCCGAAAGACTGAAAAACTTAAGCTGAGATATGCTCTAGGCTTTGGTGATAATGGAAAGCTGGAAGAGAATTCGTTTGTAGGTTTCAGGATGGAGTTCACATTTATTCATTTCTTAACCACCCCCATTTCCTTCATCCATTCAGCAGATAAAGCTGCTGTCTAAATCAGTAGCTGTTGGGCTTGAGATATTTCCTATCAGAGTTCTGGAACAAAAACATTTTCATTTGTTTCAAACTGGAGTATTTCCTCTCCTTACTGGTAAAACAAATGCATATATATATACATCCCTCTATATGCACATGCACACAAAGATACACAATGGATTAAGACTAGGTGTATACTATAAAAAATGGAACTGGCATGATTAAACTATAGCAGTGGATTTTAACATGAACAAAAACTGCTAACCTCTCTAGAGAATGCTATTTGTTCACTGAACAATTGAAAACATGAACATTTTAGTATCTTGGCAAAGGGATGTTTGATTTCTGAGATATTTGGAAGATTTGTACTTTGATATATAGTTATACAAATTTATATTTCTACTTTAATTCAGTGCTCAGCTTTGCATTTTAAGTGTATCAGTCAGATCTGGTTTCAGTTTAGGGTTTCAGCAACTACTGTTGCTGTTCTGCTCTTTAGCAGAATTGTCCCGTGTCTGAGTTAGATGTCACTTTCTTGCCTTTTCCCTAGAAATTCCCCAGAAAGTTCATGGAGGTGCTACGTGCCTCTCTAATTTGTCTTTCTGCTTTGTCTTCACATCTTAATTCTGGAGGAGGATGCCCAGCTCTCCAAGAGGATAACCCAGCCCAGTCACGCAGAGTTTCTCTTGGCAGAGTGCCCACTTGGACACCTCCCTGCTCTGACTGTCACAGTCCTTTCTCCAGAGGTGCTGGGCACCCACTTGGCTCTGCACTGACTCCTGCCACGCTTCTGCAGCTCCACAGAGCAAAAGCACTTTTCAAACTGCAGCTGGTAGTGTACAAGTGACTCTCTGCATGCCAGGCACAGGCACTGACCCCTCCACCTTTACCTGCCCTCTCTTCTGCTCTTTCCAAGTATTCCTGTGCATTCCAAGATGCCTCCATTTATTTATCTACTCAAATCCAAATTCCCTTTGTTCATCATGAACTCATTTAATTTTCTATTCTCAGTTTTCTCTGTCTTAATCAGAGACTCTTTACTGAGCCATTCCTGCTCTGATTAGTTCCTTTATTTGCATTCTAATATCCAAGTGCTGTTTTCCTCTTTAGTCTCCATTCCTTTGTCTCACTTTTCATTCCTCTCTGGTCACAGCAGGTTTAACTCAGCAATCAAATCAGACTCTGAGGTGCAACAAAATGGTTGCCAAAGATCCAGAGCTTTCAGGTGAAATGAGCAAAGTTTGGTCCCTCAGCAGCAGTGTATTCATGTGCCCTCACCTGGAAAATATCTAAGAGACAGTGAGTCTTTAAGAAGCTGATTTGGTAAAATGAAAGAAATGTCTTTTGAACTCCTATTACTTGGGAATTTTCAAATGGCTACAACCTGGCCAAATTTGCTAACTTTTCAGGGCATGAATAAAAGACCAATGTTAGGAGTTGCTCTTCTTCTGTGTTGGGATTGCTACTCCCATAAGAATGTTCTCCCTTGAGGGGGATAAAGGTATGTAAGCTGTTAAAAAGAATAATAAATCTCTTTTCTTTTTTTTCCTGCTCTAGTTTTTAGCAATGATTGGGCAGTTTTGGCCGGAATCTTACATGTTCCTTTCCATTAAACTAAAACAAAAAATCAATCCAGAGCAGAAAATTAGCCTGGAAACTTTCAACCAGAGCAGTTGGTTTAAGTCATGTTTTAAGTAATGGGAAACAGCATTCAGTGAACATTAATAACATAGGTAGTTCCTATTATAACAAGAATTTTAGTGTGGAATATGTGTGTGTGTTTCATTAAATACGCTAAGCTGTTTTTACTATGTGATGAGTATTGTATATTTAAATGTAAGAAATGTACTGAAACTTACTGGAAATCAGGAGAATATGTGAGCTCTCAAGGTGTTTCAGGTTAATAAACCACTTCTATAGGACATACTGCATAATAAAATTTGATGCACTTCATAAAATGATGTATATTTTAAAAATATATATGATAGTGACCGCCTGGTGGAAAAAAAGAAAAAAAGAATTTTTGCTTGTTTTCTTGGGTCTGCCATGGATTTCCTGAGAACGAGAACAATAATTTAGCCTTCCGTTTTCATTTGCCTTATCTTTAAACATTTGTCTATACATAATCCTTTTTCCTCCTCTGTTTCTTATAAATGCTTCTAAAGCCAGGATTGCTCTTTAAACGGGCCTGTAGCGACTTGCATGTTTGATGACCCTCCTTTTTCCTCTTAATTACTGGCGGAATTTAAAATCCTGCTGTCAGCTAGTTTTTTCTAAACCTATTCCTATTCCATGTGATGACGTGCTTGGTTTGAATTTTGCTTTCAGACTATCCAAAATAAGTGTAATCCCTTGTCTGGGAGTCACAGAAGTGATGCTCTGGTGCAGGCTCCTGCTCGGTGTGCTCCAGGAGCCACAGGGCTGCATGAAAGGGCTTCGTCCAAGCTTTAACACACAAGTTGTTCTTAGATGCAAATCATTCAGGCCAATAGGTTCAAACAGACACCACAGGAATCTGAGATCACAGGAAACTTCCTTCTGTGGCCCTCTTGTAAGGACCTGCATGTTGATTTAACTCAAACAGAAAGTCACTGCTCCATGTGGATGCGATTAAATGCCTTTGATAACCTTTAATAGCAAATTACCTCAAGTAGTCTGGAATGGATTTAGAATGCAGCCAAAATGGGATGTACAGTGTATGGCAATTTGTGTTCTGTTTTGACTTGTTAAACCTACTTGCACCTTTTTTTTGTCTGTGTGTGCACTTTCCTTATTGATGGGAGTTCCTTTGAGCATCAAAGACTCCCTTTAGGAAATCAAAATTCCCGGATTATTGAAACAGAGCCTTGGTGACAGAGCTCATTTTTTTATTGGACAGGTGAATTTCCAACGGGCTTAGAGGCCTGTGTAACAAAATCACCTTGCTTCCAAACCCAGTGCTTTAGTAAAAACAAAGCATCATGTTTATCTGAATGTTTCATCTGGGACAAAACAGGCATTAGCAGGGGCCTTCTCATTTGTGTGCAAAATGCCTGTTACAGCATAACATTTTCAGTATTACCTTTCCAACCCAAATGTTTGCAAGGAAAAAAGTAAGTTCTCTAAGCACAGGTTTGAAACCTCACTTAGCCCCAGGGGATTGGGATCAAAATGTCCTGCCTGGCTGTAACTTGGAGATCCATAGACGCCTCCGGAGGTTTTACAGAGCCTGTAACCAGAGAATTGGTCAGGAGCTGTTCCAAGCCACATGAAAAGAAAGCTTGAGAAAACAGCCACGGGGAATTCCTGAAGACTTTGATTTGGCGTTGAAAGCTTTTGGCCATTGTAAGCGTAATCTTGGCATTGTCATGTAAAAACTCCAGATTCAGGTTGAGTTTTCCTGCCGGGGTTTGGTTTCTGCAGCTCCAAGAGCAAGCAGGAGTTGCTGCAATACTTTCACAACCACAGAACACAACCCTGTACCTGGCGGGTGAGGGAAGCAGAAGATCGTAAGACTCAAGCAGGTGAAAAAACTGAGAATTATTGAAATATTTGCACCTGAGTCTGGTGTCCTGTCCCGGTTTGAGACTAATTTGGGAGAATTTGAGACAAAAAGGCAGAATTTCAGCCTCTCCCCCCAGCCAAGGTTCAAAAAGAAAATCTGCTTGGAGGAAAGTGAAAAAACCTGGTTTTTTAACAAGCAAGGTGCACACAGGCACACAAAAAAACCAAACCAAAACAAAACTTGAATAATATTAGACAGTAGACCTTCTCTACCATGGAGAAAGATGGTGGATTTATCAGAGTCTCTCCTTTCTCTGGTTTGGCTCCTCCCGAGGGTTCGGCCTGGCTGGGCCGGGGGGGTCTGGCAGCTCCTGTCGAGGGTCCCACCAACTGTCTTCCCTGGAGATGGACAGATTTTCCAGATGGAAAAATAACAAGCCAAACAGTCCAAAAAGAAGGGAAAAAAAAAAGAAACTGCAATCTCAGCAAGAAGGAGAAAACCCCCTCTGTCCTAACTCACAGCCAGATGGACTACTGGGGAAAGAAAAAAAAGAAGAAAAAAAACCAAACAAAAAACTTGCACTTCATGTCGAAGAGATAAAAACAAACCATGCCAGTGCTTTCCCTGGCTACTTTTCCCTGCCAGCTCAAGGTTAAAGGAGCCATTCCTGGGCATAAGCAGAGGATAGGGAAATACAGAACATAAAATTACCCCAGGACTTGCCCTTAACTAAATCTAATCCGAACATGTCCTTCGGAGACACCTGAGCTGATCTGGTATCAGAGCTGGTGGGTTGTGCCAAGCTAACAGAAGTGTTTCCCATTCTGAGTGGTGTCAGGAAAGCAATGCCCTGTGGAGATCCTGGTTGTGCTTCAGACATGCTGTTTCATCAGAAGGAAGAAGGAAAAGTTAATTTGTGGCCAGACATCTTGGTCCTCTTTTATTCCCCTGCTTTTCTTCTTGTATTTCCTTTAGGTATTTCCTCAGGGAAGCCATGAGGCTGTGTCCTTATGCATGTTGGTATAATAGATAGATGAAAGTTTCCATATATTTTCCCCCCAAATACTGACCCGTTGAAACACCTCTTCATTTTGAGGCAGACATCCAGGAGACAAAGTGGTTCCCAGCAAAGTTGTTTCCCTGATATGTTTTCTTGGGATCTGTTCCACGTTCTCAGGTGAGCTGGCTTTGACTTTGCTGCAGTCGTGTTAGTTTTAGATAAATTTGTGTGAGGTTTAATTGAGATTAATAAATTGAGAGGAATAAATTGAGATTTAATTCCACCCCTACCCACGTCAGCCATGCAAGACTACAAGTTTGGGTAAACATTTAGTAAAAAACCCACTTATTTTTATCTAGAGAAACTTTTGTATGCTGTATCTCTAAGAAATTTCGCCACTGAGAGAGGAAATTTGATTTTAACTAAACTGGTTATGGGCTTTGTTGCATTTTTCCCCTAGAAAAGGACTTCTGGGTTGTTTGTGGTTTTTCATTTGTTTGTTTCCTGATTCTAAGGCAACTCTTGCATCCATATTGATCTTGGCCTTAGAGTGCTTGAATTTAAGGAACATACAAGACCTTTTATGGATCCAAATTTCTGATCCATTTCTCATTTAACCAGAACTCCTGGATGGAGCAGAGCTTAGCACAGCAAAAACCAAGAAAAGCTGAGTAATCAGGAGAGGGGTATCCTTGGGTTAGAAAATGTCACACAGGAGCGTCCAGAGTTTGTTGGCTTTTCTGTGAGATGTTACATTTTTTTTTAAAATAATAGAATCTTGGATCATTTACTTCACTATTAGAAATCGTTCTTTTCCAATTAAAAAAGAAATCAGTATATCCCTTTGACCAATAAAAATTCTTATTTGCTTTCTCAGGCTCCATGTCCTGGGAAGATTCTTGATATCTGTTTATAAAATGACAAATAGGGCTTTATTCTCATCAGATACCCACCAAAGAGATACCTTCTGACAATGATGATGATAAGGAAGCTTACATCTGTGTTAACTCTACTGTTAGTGTCTGTGTCCTGGATTTTTGGGTTTTTTTAAAAGAAATATTTAGATTTTATGTGGGCAGAACTAGACCTCAGAGTCAATTTTGTGCTACTGCTATTCCTCAAGCAGATGCATTCCTCCTTTTTCCCAGTTTATTATTTATTATCTGATTGCTGGGTGCAAGGAAACTGCATCTTACACAAATGTCTCTGAAGGTTTTTATTTTTTTTAATACCTCTATAAACACACACACACAAAAGTCATTTTAGTACATGGATGAAAGGCTGAGCAAGTGCTGCTGCACGTTCCTGAATCTGTCACACCTTGCAGTTGCCATGAGCTGCCAATATCAGTGCACTCCAAAGAGAAACTGTTTGAAAGCCAAAGTTTCATGCTTCAGTCTTATTAGAAGAAAATTAGACTTTCAATTTTTCAAAAGTTCTTGAAATTGCTTAATTAAGGATTTCTGCTGTTTGCAAATTGGATCCAATTTATGGGGCTGTTAGGCCAGTTGTCTTTGTCACATAATTTTCTTCTTGTTCTTACTGACATGAATAAGTAGCTTTAAATTGTGCTGAATTGAAAACAAGTTTTAAATTAAGCAATCCAGGTTGAATAAATAACAATAAACTACAGACAGACAAAGATGAGTCAGACATGACTTGGTGAGTCATTCAGTGCAGAATACATTAGTTTGAATTGTACAGAAATGTCAGTTTTTAAGCAGCACTTCATGTGAAAGCACATTGGGAGTTACCAGAATTATGAGGAGTTTCTCTCTGGGTATTTCTATATTTTTAATAAGTGCATGCAAACACTAGAAGGGCATAGTGATCATTCTTTTGAAAATTACTTTCAGGATATTTGAAAGAAAATTCTTCTTCAAAGTATTTTCAGCTACATTTTCACAGAGGCTGTTGCCATTTTTGTGTATGGCTGTTTTGGCACCTCTGCACCAACACTGGCCTCTTCTGTAGCTGAGAGCACTGGAAAATACACCCCAGGAGTTCCACTGGAGCCACTGGAACTCATGGGATGTATTTTTTTTTTTTTTTTTAATAGGGAAGAGTGAAATTCTATGGAAAGAATAACAGTCAGAATTTACTTTAGATTGTAATTGTGCAATTAGTTTTCGAATAAGAAATAGAGACATTCAGGCTGCTGGCAGTCAGATAAATTGCCATGCATGTCCCTTTTTCTTGAAAGTTCAGGGTTCATCACTGACTGGACATCATGAACCTTACAAGTGATCTACTTTCTAAAGTTTTAGCTTGCAAATGTGCTCATGTGAGAAGGTGTGATTAAATATAGCCCTGGGGCAACCAAGAGTATTCCTAGGTGAAGGGGAAATCAAACTAATAATGAACAAGAGCCCAGCAATTTCCTGGTGTGTTGCTTAAAAACAGCCCTGATTTTATTTCCTTTCTGAATATCAGGATAATTGCACGTTTCTGGAAGGTCTGATCTTCATGATGGAGAGTGAAATATGAGTTCGGATCAGAGTTAAAAAGAATCCATAGTTCAGTGGGAGAGGCTGCAAGCTTGGAATTTGTCATCTGATAGAAAAAGAATGGGAACACAAATCCAGGTATTCCTAGCATTCATTAATGTGCCCTTCAGGATTAATATTAGATCGAGGGGCTCTTTCTGAGCTCAGTTTTATTAGACCATCTATTAATTCTGTTACGAGTAACCAAAAAAGTGCATTATTCCTTCTGGATTTTCAGAATGATATGCAGTTTAAAATATCAGGTACGTAAGTATTATCACAATTAAAATAATTTCAATTCAGGTAAATTTAACTTTAAACATTTGATTTCTAAATGCTTTTCCACCAAGAAGTGGTGACCACAATAACCACAGAATCTGAGTCTCCAGAACCTACATAAAACATAGAAGAGACTTCATTTTAACTTGGATAAATTATTTTAAAATAAAGTGGTATAAAAGCTGAATGCTGGCAGAGGCAGAATGTTCTTTGTGACTCACCTGGTCTTTCTCAGAATCATCAGGCTCCTGACAGTGCCTGACCATGGCAGTGTTATTTCTGTGAATTACCTGGCTGCCTGCAATGTCTCTGTTTCCAGGAAAAAAACATCTGAAAGACAGTTTAAGAAAGCTAATTTGTTTTTATTATCAAACTTCTCGTGTAAATTGAGTGGATTCTGAATATGTGGGAGTATTTTAGGCATGGAGAGCTCATCTATCACTAGTCTACTCAATTGTTGAGTAGAGTACTCAACAATTGCTACTTGCTTTGCAAATAATTATATTTTTGGTCTATTTTTTGCTCTGTAGTGTCAGACAGTTTTTCCCTACTTTTCTGATGATCATAGAGACAAATTTGCATTTTGTCATGGTGTATGAGTGGCAGTTTCTAAACTAAATGTTGAAAATAAATCTCCATTACTTTGCCCTGGCAGAACAATGTTCCACACCTAAAAAGATTTCTTCACGTGTATTTTATCCTCAGCCATGTTAATCCTTGTTCTCAAAAATGTACAGCGTTTACTCACTGTGTGCATAGCACTGTGAGTTCTTTACAAGGTAATGTCTTTTGTATTTGCTTCTACATCTGGAAAATATTATCAGTATCAATCTTTTTTCTCCTTAACTCACAGTAGTACACCATTCACTATGAGGTGAATGCTTACTTTTTTTTCTTTTAGTTAAAATGCGTTACTTAAAAGAATAAAAAGACTCATCTTGGATTTTTCCTAATTTGTGCCCAAGTATGTCATTACCTGGTCTTAGATGTGGTGCTTGATTCCTGTGAAATTAGAATATCAGCCAGGTTGTGTCTGTGTTGTACTGATTCCAGGGAAGTTGGTTTGGAGCCAGAAGGGAAATGCACGGAAATCTTTGTTGCAGCATCATTCCCACAACAGACATTGAAACGGTACCTTGTTTGGTACTGGAGGGGATATCAGTACAGTAGAAAAAAAGGCACAATAATTTGTTCTGATCAGCATGACCCGTAGGGTTTTTGTGGGTGTTTATTTTGGATTGCAATTTTTTTTTTTTTGGGTGGGTTTTTATTTTGGATTGCGACTTTTTTTGGGTGGGTTTTTATTTTGGATTGCGATTTTTTGGTTTTGGGTGAAAACTGCAGCAGGTGAATGAGAAATAACATACAACAAAGAAGGTTTGCTTGCAATGAAGCATTTATCCACAACTAGAGAAAGCACAGGACTTGCAAATAATTTGCCTTCTTTTTGTCTCTTCTCTTGATGGCTACACACTCCAGGCTGCCTTGTTAAAGACAATGAACTTTGGGAATCAGCCTTTCCCTCACCCCACGTGGGTGTTTCTGAAGGTTTTTCCCCCTTTTGAGCATCACGGTTTTCTACTGCAGACAGGTTTTTGCAAGTTTCTAATATGATGACCCTTAATTAGGACCAGACGAGGTCTAAATGAAGCAATGAAACTGTTGAGTTTAAGTTTATCACATTTCAGACACAGGGCCTGTCGTGTCAGGGAAGTCCAGCACCTTGCTGCACCCTGAAAGCAGCTGTACCAGCTGGTCAAGAAGCTCTGTAATTTAATATGTAATTTAAAATTCCTGCTAAAATGTCCATTTAATGTAGTGTAGATGTGGTTTCATTGCCCATAAACTTTTGTTGCTCTCCTGATCCATGCTCAACTGCTGGCCTTAATTACATCTCATACCAAAAAGCTGCAACGCTGCTTTGGAATGTAAGTTTGGACCATTTAGGGATGGGCAAAAGGCAAACTCCACTTTATGGGGAAAAGGCCTCTGAGTATACTCCATCTGTCTCCAGACCCTGTGTCTCTTTTAGCTAGAAATTGAGTACTAACCATACAGAATTAAAGAAGCAAAAATATTTTACTGTACGCAAAGAACAAAAGCAAAGAGTTTTCTGCAGCTGCTTCTGGACCTCTTTAGATCCCAACATGTGGGCCTGTTGGCCATTTTTGTAGTAAAGAGTCTTACACCATGAGTAAAAGCACATAAAATATGCTAAAAGCAGGTTTGTGAGTAAAAAATGTATTTCACAATAATGGTACATAGTGTTTGTTCCATTTGCCTTCAAAAGGTGAATCTGGCATGAACCAAAGAGAAGCAATATAAATCTTAGGATGCTGAAGAACGGAGCTTTTGTGAGCTTTTTTGTTAAATTTTTAAAAGAAACAGATGGTAAACATACGTGATGCTAGCTGCCACAAGTCACAATAAAGTTGAGGGGTTTGTGTGGGGATTTTGTGAATTTTTTTAAAGTGCCAAATTTGGACCAAAACAGTTTCTGTTTGTGGTGTTAACTACTGTAATTACTGTTTGAGATACTGTCCTGGTTTCAAAGACAGGTATTTGCTAAAGAAGGCAGAAGCCTCCTTTAGAATAGGAAAATGTAACCCCCTTCCCTCCGAATTGGTAAAATTTTGAAATCAAGGGGCTTTTCAGGCAATGGTATGAGAAAAGAGGAATAACAGTCCTTTACTAATATATTTTTGATGAAGTCACAGTCACAGCCGGCAGAGGCACTGGTGCTCCCGGTGCGCAGTGAGGGTGCGATGACTCCCCTGAGGGGGGAAAAGGGGACTCGGGGATCCCGAGTTTCCTTCCCTAGAGACACTGGAGTGGACGGTGGAGAGTTGGTAGAAACATGCAGCTGGAAACAGAAGCCCACGGTGGAGGAAGATTCTTCCTGGAGCTCCAAGCAGTCTCTCTCCCTCTCCTCTCAGTGTCCAGGAGCGAAGAAGGTACCCTCCAGCTGTGCTTGGCTCTTTTTTAACTCGTCCCAGTATCCCTGCCCCCCTCTGAGGGGAAAAAATCCCAGCTATCAGGGAGTCCCAGATAAGGGCTAGCCAGCCGCACCCATCTCTGAGCCAACTCTTTGTCCCTTCTTAATCACCCACCATTAAGGTTTCCCAGCAACTAATCACTTGCCCATTATCCCCCCCAGCAACTAGAATGGGGAAAAATTCCAACACAGAGAGCCAAACAAAAAAAGAAAAGTATCCCAAACCCTGACAGATACAGAGTAATTAATGCAAGACTAGTTCCTTCTTTTTCCTTCCATATTTTTGCCATTTTCGTGTGTCTAGGAATGTCTTTTTAAAGCAATGATTTGTAGACTCTAAGCTAGAGGAGGCAAGTAACATGATGATCTAGATTCTCTTCCTGGGCATAGAAAATCACTTCCCAATTGCCCCAAATAGTGACATTGACCCTCGTAGCTCTTGTCTCCAGCCAATCAATCTCTTCCCTATATTTTGAGGCCAGGCAGGGAACTCAGCCTCACTGTGGCAGGAATGAGGCAGGGCTGAGGGATGCCTGAAGTCACAGGGAGAAACATCCTCGCTGCAAGCTGAGGCTGCCTGTGCTCTGTGTTGTGATATTGACTGTAGTGTGATGCTGCCTACACTTCAGTTTTAAAAATCTTTATTTTTGATATACTCATGGCTAGCTCAGGATCCTAAAAATCCTCACTTTTCCATCCAGCTAGCCTCAGTCATCCATGATAGAGCTGTCTGATGTGCTCTTGAAGAAGAGTCCTCTTTTAAGGACAGTAAACTGGTCCCATGCTTTGCTGTCCTTGCTGTTAGAAAGTTTTAATCTTGAGTCAACACTTAACTGTCCTTCCTGGCAATTTACACTCATTATTTCTTGCCTTGTTACAAAAGAAAAAATAGAAAAAATACTGGTGTTTTTTTTTTTTTCCTCCTAGTTACACTTTAATATATTTGGAGGCTGCAGTTCATCTCAAAGAACTCTCATTTTTGAGTGCTTTGGTCACTTAACCTTTCCTCGGGGGCCACGCTTGCATCTGCTGTGGTGGTGGCAACGAAAACCTCTCTCACCATTGTTTCTTCATGCTTGTATGTGCTGCTGGCTCACAGGTGCACAAAAACCCTGTCAGGAAAGATTCAAGGCTGAATGAATGTGACATGCTGACGTCAATGACCCCGGCTTCAAAACAACTTTATAACCTGGAGAAAACAGAGCAAGTCTATAAAAGCTAGGGGAGTAAAATCTGTGGTTTCTCAGCACTGCACAATCCTTCCTCAAACACAGCCACCCCCAGGAGCCTCGCACAGCTCGCTCAGCCTCCAGCCATTCACTACATGTCCAGGCTTGACTCTTCCCTCAAGGAAGCAGACAAAACAACAGTGCTCAAAGCACCTCTCATTACCTTGCTGGAAACCCTTTTGGATGTGTTTTCTTGCACTCCTTCAAGGCAGTGACAGGCTCATTCTCTCTGGAGCAAGACAAATGAGCACACAGTCCACTTGCTGCCTTCTTTTGGATGTCCTCTGGGTGCCTTTATGTCCACCCCAATCTTGTGTGACTGAGAATTTGTGGCCGTCGTGCACAAGGCAGCTAGCTGAGACCTGGAAAACAAAAGCTGTTGAGGAAGGGTTTTCCAGACCACCTAATTCTTACCAGCCACCTTTGTTTTTCCTTGGAGTGTGCTGTTTTACATTCATTTTAAATCTGCATCCCTGTCAATGAAAGGTGTGGGTTTCCCTTCCTCTAGCCACAGATCCTCCTTTGTGTTGATTTTATCATCTGTGTGGTGAACAAGATCATGGGACTGATCCAGCTGAAAATGAATTCAGCAACAAAACTAACAAGGAATTTTGTGCACAACATCTGCTTTGCAGTGGGATGGCACCAGCACCATTGGAGGAATAAAGACTGAATTGAGGCTGGCTCAGGGCCAAGCATGCAGAGCAGCAGCCTGGGCTTCACTGAGGTCACTGAGCAGCCTTGGAGGAATCTGATTGTTTTTTTATCTCAGCCAGATCATTAAATCTCAAACTTGCCTCCTCAGCAGAGTTGTTCAGTGGTTTGGGCTTCCACCTCCACCAATGTGTGTGACCGGTGCTCTCAATGCCCCCAGGATGTCACTTTATCCTGCCTGTCCCCAGCACAACTGCATCCCTGGGCCTGCTGGTTCAAATGGGCTTCTCCCCACAGCTCTGTATCCTCAAAACTTGGTTTCATGGGTTCATTACTTCCCAGCTGGTCCAGGCCTTTGGAGCTCATAACTGAGGCAGGTCTTTAACGTGAGCTACAGGGGCTCAGGAACAACAAAAGCAGCAGTTTGAGAGGGGGACAATTCCACATTTGTCATTATTTTGGAAACCAGCACAGGCACCAGGCCATTTCTGCTGCAGTGCCATCTTTCAGCATAAGCACAGGAAACACTGCACCCCTACTCCAGCCTGGGGGCCTTGCACAGGGCTCGAAGTTTAGGCACAGAGGCTTTGTGGAAGTTGGGTTTAACTGAGTGACCCTTCACAGGAGATGTGACCAAGCAAGCAGCTGAGGTCACCCTTGAATTTTCAGCACAGCACTCCCGTGGCGAGATATTGGTTCCTTTTTGTCTTTATTTCTGCAGCTGTGTGTTCTGGATCCTGTGGGACTCCCTTCCCAGGGCCAGGGAATTCAGTTCATGTTCCTGTGCTCCCTATCTAACACAATAACATGCGATATTTTTCATCCCTGCCTTCCAAATTGTTACATTTCACTAATCCCCTTCTGCTTGTACTGGTAACAAAACAAAACCACTCTCAAGTCTGTTGCTGCATAATTTGTCTTATCAAAGTCTTTTTCCCATAAAACCTTATGTTGAAATATTCAACAACCTTAGGAAAACATGTGACTTCCCCATCTCAATTACTGCCTGCCAGAAGTTGGCTTCTCCATTTAAAGTGAGACCTTTAGACCATTTGGGTTTATCTACAATAAGCCCACAGATGAGGTTCCCCCTTGACCCTGCAGCTGATTGTGAAACTGTCACAAGGAGAGAGTTATGCACTCCAAGAAGACATAAATCCTGGAGTTAATCATAATCAAACTGCGGAAGTCAGACAGGAATCAGTTAAAGGCACAAAACCAATCCAGCAGCCATTGCAGCTGCCCTCTTTGCAAATCCATCATTTGGAAAAAGATAAGCATCCAAGGAAAAACAAATGCCTTCTGCTTGAATGGACACAATTTCCAATACAGAGGTGGTTACCTTGAAATCCCAGCTCTAATTTAATTTGCTTAATTCAAAACATTAATTAGGGGTGAGGATGGAAGAGGGAAGGGGTTGTTTTGAGTTTTGGAAGGGGGAATCTGTTGGGCTTTTCTGATATGTCTTCGGTTTAAACTTTCTTTGGGGGTATTTTGAGGCCTTTCGTTTTCTTTCTTTTTTTTTTTTTTTTAATTGTACTTATAAAGTTGTCTGTGCTGCCTGACCCAACAGAGATTATCACAAGAGAAAGTTTTTCAGTCTTCTAAAAATCAATTAGATATTGGACTGAGTGAGCACAGACCCTGGGCTCAGAGGAGATGTACAAAATTCAAACTTGAGTTATCAATTGTCAGCTGAAAGTTTAAATGTAAAACCTTCTTGACTCAGATTATGGAGTCCCTTATAGGAATTTCTGGTTTCACAGTGAGATAAAAAAAAACCCATTCCCTTTATGTATTTATTTTATGTTAGGGTTTGGTGGGTTTTGGTTGGTTAATTGGGATCGAGTTGGGGTTGGTGCTTGGGGGGGTTTTTCTGGGGTTTTTTTTTTTTTTGGTTGTTCGGTTGGTTGAAGTGTAGAGAGAGACAAAAGGAGGCTGGAGGAAGAACAAGAGATCAAGAATGAGGACTTCAACCTGTCTGCTTTATCCAGGGTGAGTGCTAGGATCAGCTGTACTACTGTTTTTCTGGCATATTTTTAAAAACTATTTTTAAAATAGTTCAATTTTACAGAGAGCAATGGAGCCTGGAGAGGAGAGTTGGGATCCAATGTTCAGGGTAGGTGAGCATTCCATGGAAACTTGGGAGCATTTCACAGCGAGGCCCAGGGGGTGTTGGATGTTCACACACAATAAAGGTCTGCAGCAGGAGACAGAGAGCAGCCCCCCAGTAAGAGTGATGATAACCTCAGCCACGTGGTTCACTGGAATAAAGCAATTTCTGTGGATACATTGACTTTTGTCCAGGAAAAGGGGAAACTAAAACGTGCTCATGTTACAGAAAAGCCTGAAGCACTGAATTTCTCTGCTATCATTTTTCTTCTCTGTTCCTCTCATCCCGTTCTCTGTGTTTTATTTAATTTGGGTTTTTTTAACTGGAGATTCCATTTTTCTTGATGCAACTTTGTATCTGGTGCTGTTCCAAGAAAAGTTTTGCTCTTCATATGTCGAGAGTTTGTGACAAAAGAAATAATTTCATCAGAAACCCCCTGCTCAAGCCGTAATTTGCACACTGCACCCCAGAGCTCTTCTGTACAAGAGGAGAGAATGCATATTGCTGTGCTCTGCTCCTGATGGTCCTCAGCTCTAATTAAAGATGCTTTGCCATCTGTGAAACAGTTCCAGCAAGAAATCTGAAGGCAACTCCAATTATATTAGAATCACTTCTAGCCTAAATATTCCCTTAATGCTGGCTTTTTGGTCTAATTTGGGAATAAAATCCTCTGTGGAAACAGCTTTGGGGCATGGCCCTTTCTGAAATGTCTGGATTAGTGTTCTGCAGTGTTCAGGATGTCAGATTAGATGATCACAGTGCTGCCTTCTGCTCGTAGGTCCAGGTCAAGGTTTATCATTTACCCTTTCCCTTACCCTTCTCTCCTACCAGTTTCAAAGTGCGAAATCCAGGTGTGACACTGTGCGAGGGCTCTGTCTGAAACACCTTTGTCTTCCCCTTTTTTTAATATATTTTTCAGTTACCACTTCCCAGAAACTCTCTGGGATAACATGTGTAATGGAGGTTTACTGTCTGGGAGAGGATGCTCAGCTAAGGTGCAAAAGTTGTGTTCTATTTTGGTTTGTTATTTTTTTTTCTTAAAAAAAAAAATACCCAAACGCAACAAAACAAACAACCAAAAAAATCCCAAAACACTGCCCTCTCTCTTCCCCCAGTCGAGACTCTACCTTCTGAGGGAGACTTGTCAAACGAAAAGTCTCCTCTTTCATTGCAGAGTGCGGTTTAAAAACTTTCAGAAAAGCAGAGCTTTCCTGTGATGGTCTCCAGCACCCGCTGGTGTCCAGTAGATGGTGCTGAGGAAAGGAGAGGTTTCTCACAAAACCACGAGGGGATGCTGTCACTGGGTGCATTTCTTTCTCCCCATTGTCCAGTGCAATCCATGCTGCATCTCCTGCACAGACACCAAATGGCAGGAGGTAACCTTCCTCAGCCATCACCCACTGGAGCTGGAAAAATTATGGCTCTGTTCCCCAATCATGTATTTAATATTCCCTGGGGAATGTTATGTTCTGCACTTGTTTTAGCACCTTCATCTACTGTCAAACTGCAGTTTAGGCATTTGGAAAAGTGCATCCTATGGGGTTTTTCTGGAGAGTCAGCCTAGGCCAACACAGCCACATTCCCCAAACCTTGATTTTCCCTTGCACAGGTTTTCCAGAGAAGTTTTCACCTTTGGCTTGCACTGACAATGATCTTATTTTCTGGTTGTACAATGCATTGCAGGCAGAACTGAACAAGTAGATTAAAAAATTTGAAAGCACTTGTGACATCAAAGGCTAGATTAAATCACCAAGACAATTGAATCATATTTTCAGTGGAAGGTAACATTGCAAAATGATTCAATCCATAGGCCATTTTAACTGCCTGATGTCCTATGCTTCAAAATATTGAGGCCAAAGTACCTAAGGCCTCTGCTGCTCACAATGTCACTTTGAATAGCTGTCTAGGGCTATCAGGCCTGCCCTGGAAGTAGAACATAAAAAACCTTCAGTGTCAATCAAAGTTGAAGCACAGAGTGCTTACAGACAGTTTCCTGCAGAGGCTGATCCAAAGTACTTGGTGGAAAGGGGATGGGTGATAACCGCATGGATGTTTATAAGAACTGCTATTTTATTTTAGCTCAGACATTGTTAATCTCAATGGTTATTGAATTTACTGGATTACCAGTCATCTGGGTCCCACTATGCATTACCACAGTGTATCTGAGACAAAACAATCCAACACATCAGAACTGCAGCTACAGAGGAAAGGTCAGGTCTGAGATGCTGCCATGGAGCCCCCAAGGAGACACTGGAGAAGGCAAAAGGAGGTGGCTGCTGCAGGCAGGATCAGCCCATTGGGAGATCGTTCAGCAGGGCATGTCCCTGCTCTTTACTTGGCTGGAAAAAGAGAAAAGATGGTGTCTCAGAGCCACACCTGAGGGCACTCTGCTGGTTTGGGTCAGGAGTTGTGAACCTGTGTTCAGTTCCCTGCTTCATGCAGATCCTTCCTGTGTCAACAAGCAAGCCACCCCCCTTCCCTGTTTGTCACTTGCCTGTTTTTGGTATGTAGATAAAAGCCTCCACATTATCTCAGCATGGACTTAAATTCAAAAGTGGGAGGATCTGTTCTAGGATGGTTTTTTCCCAAGTTTTTCTGCTGACTTAATAGATACCGGATGCTCCTGGAGACAGAGAAAAAGATTGTCTTTTAGAAAGTAAATGCAATTAGAAAAGTCTGTAGAGGAAATTATGATTCCTCTTGATTCTCTGAAAATGATTTCTTTCTGAATCAGCTGTTGACTGGGATAGTATTGCCTTACAGAAAGCTCACCAGACCTCATTTGTTATTTGTTTTGCTCTGACTCTAAGAGATACCATTGCATCCTATGCTACTTTGAATTGGAAAGAGATGTATTAAAGAGATCCCTTCTGTAACCTGCAGAATAAAATAAAGTACCTCTGTCCTCACTGAATAATCAAAATCTTTAGCACCTTAATGCTAGGCTCAGCAAGCTAAAATATCAACACCTGCTGTGAAACAAAACCCAGTGAGCTGGTTCTGGTTGGTTTCTGCAGGAAGAAGCTGATGCACCCAAGAAAACTCTGTACAGGGGGACTGAGGCTGGGCTCTGCTGTGGCCTGGAAGCAGAGGATGCAGAGGCAATGCACCCCAGAGGTGCTGGGTGCTGCAGGGCAGGGTACTGGTCATTTCCTTCAGTCCTGCAGCACCCACAGGCCCTGCCTGGCCCAGAGAGCTGCCATGGGTGTTCGTCCAGAATCCAGAATTATGGTTTTATCTGGCCAGAATCCACAGCTGAAGCACAAAGCCCTTGTCTCCACCTTTATAGTCAGACCTGTACTTAGAATGCTCTGCTCACATTTGGTTCAAAGGCTGATGACACACAAGGGGAGTATTTTCTTAGCCATTAAGGTGACTATTCTAAAAACACTGAATAGTCAGCAGTGTTTAACTGTGTATACACCCAGCTGCTTGTCTGGGCAATGAAAAATTAGTTTAGTGTTTTGATAAGTGACAGAAGAGCCATCTCTATATTTCAAACCAAAATGACAAAATAACTTGGCATATTTTCTTAGCAGGATCACATGGTATTAAAAATGTTTTATGAAGGAAATATTTTAAGCTATAAAATATTCTGTTTGGTTTTTGTCCGACTACTGAGATAACAGCAGAATGTTTTGTCTACACAGAACCAGTCTTCATTAGCTGCTGGAAGATGCAATATTGAATCAAACTTCTGTGAACTTCAGTTAAAAAGAGAGATAATTTATAATGCTTTAGATGGGAAGTTACCAAGAAAGGAACTTCCTTTATTAATAGAGGGTTTATTGGTTTTCTTATTTTTTACGGTTGTTGGTGCTTAGAATATACTTTGCATTAGTATTGTGTACAATAGTTAGTGTGTTACTTTTCTTTGGATTTTTTTCTATCTGTATGCTTAGATCTCTTATTTAAACTGTTGGTACTATTCACCACCAGCAATATAACTTATTATCTTTATTATGGTAAGACCATTCATAAATATTATTTTATTCCACTAGATGCTACATAAACAGGCTAAGGCAATCCACGGCTGAAGACTTCACAGTTTTAGTATCCCACAGAACAATAAATCACATTAAACAAGCAGATAAACATTACATAGGGACAGCAGATTTTTTTTATTTAGTTCATTTAATTTGATTTGGTTTATTTAATTTGTTTAAATATTAAGTGAGTGGTGCTCAGTGAAAAATGGAAGGAGATCATTTGATTAGGAAAACAAACAGCAAGAGAGATGAGAAAGGGAGCACTGGAGCAAATTCAGCAGGGATAGGAGAAAGGGAAATAAGGCAAGCAGATACTCTAAGGGCTAAAGTGAAAGGCCAAGAAGAAAGTTGGGAGGAAATACCTGGATTGAAAACTGCAGTAAAATTCCTGAGGACACCATAACACATGACACTACCAGTAGGTGTTGTGCCAGTCAGTCTCCAGATGACTGTGGGGTTTGATATTGAGGGACGAGACCAGCACAAAGCAATCTTAACATCAGAAATACCAAAGGAACTTCAACTCACTCCTCTTATCTGAGGTCCTTGGCATCTGCAATTTGCCCTGGTAAGGGAGAGCCAGGGAAGCCGTGCTCATCTGTTAGGGAATAGATCTGTTTTCCATCCTATCTCATATTGCAGTGAGCACTTTCCACGCCACTTTAATTAAAACACTGGTCATAACAACATGAAAACAAGATGTGTCCTTTGGCATTGGTCGTGGTTCAATTGGTAGCTAGCTGGTGGCTATTTGAATATTTAAAAAAAGTTGTTGTTTCCCTATACTTCTTATAGAGAGGAAATCTTAATCTGGAGTCTTCTCTTTCGCATTGTTATTTAATGAGGTTGAGCCTATGCCATCTGCCAGCCTTCCGGATTACTTGGGCAATTTCCATGTTGCAATTCACATCAATTGATACATAATTTAGATTTTATGCTAGATACTCACCTTGAGGCATTTCTTCGCTGATTCTAATGAGGACATAACTGATCTCTTGCTGTAGTCACTGCATCATCATCATTCTTTGAACGCAAGAGCCTAAAGAAAAGAACAGTTAAATACATTTCCTGGCATAAACCTGAAATCTTGAGCCAGCACCTTAAAATGCAAGAACAAGCCATAAAAACTGCCCACAAACATGAAACAACTGTTTTAATTTGTTGCCAAAATCAGTTTATCAGATTAAGATGGCTGACTGGCTTTCCTCATGTTTGTGCCACAGACTTTTTCTGGTCTGTGGTTTGCTGTATGAGATGTCTTTGTGTCACTGGTTTAAGAGCCTGACCTTTAGTTATGAGAAATAATTCTTTGTTGTTCTTATTGAATAGAGCCCAGGGAAAGTAGAGCTTCATTTTTACTCTGCTGACTGTAATGCAAAACTCCAGTAGAGCTGATTCCTACAGCCTGCAGCAGAACTGTGGAATCTGCCCTTAACTCTGGGTGAGGATGTGGAGAATTGTCCTACTCTTCAGAGAGTGGGGCTTGGACAGGCTTGAGAGGTGGCCCCATGTGAACCCCGTGAAGTTCAGCAAGGCCAAGTGCAAGATCCTGCCGAGGGCTGGAGCAATCCCAGGCACAGAAGGGGAGGAGGATGGACTGACACTAGCCCTGAGCAGAAGGATTTGAGGGTGTTAGTTGATGAGAAGCTCTGCAGGAGCGAGCAGTGCGTGCTGGCAGCCCAGAAAGCCAACTGTGTCCTGGGCTGCATCCAAAGCAGCCTGACCAGAAGGTCCAGAAAGGGAATTCTGCCCCTCTGCCCTGCTCTGGTGCATCCAGCTCTGGGGTCCCAGCACAGGAAGGACACGGAGCTGCTGGAGTGAGTGCAGAGGGCCAGAAGGATGGAGCACCTCTGCTCAGAGGAAAGGCTGAGATAACTGAGATTGTTCAGCCCGGAGAATCGAAGATTTGGGGAAACCCTAAAGGCAGCCTACAGGAGACGTGGAGAGGGACTTTCTATAAGGGCCTGGAGCAACAGAACAAGGGGGAATGGCTTTAAACTGACAGAGAGTAGGGTTAGAAGATTGGATATGAGGAAAAAACTCTTTACTGTGGGGGTGGTGAGGCCCTGGCACAGGTTACCCAGAGTAGCTGGGGCTGTCCCATCCCTGGAGGGGTTCAAGGCCAGGTTGGATGGGGCTCTGAACAACCTGGGACAGTGGAAGGTGTCCCTGCCCAGGACAGGGGTTTGGAACGAGATGATCCTTTAATGTCCTGTCAAACCCAAACCATTCGATGATTCTGCACTCTTATGGCTTCTACCCCAGAGATCTGGCATCTTTAGTAATTGTTTAGCTACTCCTACAATGTTGTAAAAAGGAATTTATGTTTGCACAGGGCTCTGAGACGATCAGATGAAAGGTTCTGAATAAGTACAAAGTATAGTTATTAGCCAGTGTTTAACAAGATTTTATGATTATCACACTGCCTGTGTAAACAGTATTTACCTTAGAGTTAATACAGGGTGAGAGCTGGGCACCCCACACTACCTTTTTTCCACTTCTACTGAATTTCATCTAGGAACATTTGAGATTTTTGTCTTCAGTTTGTTGCAGCTCCATCCAAAACTCTCCAATGAGGTTACTTTGTTGATAAAACATTGTTTACTTGAATCTTGAAAACAGTCAGGAAAGAACCACTTGATTTCAACAGCGGCTTTTACAAGGGTGGCTTGGCAAGGAGCAGTCATTTATTCAACCATCAACACAGAATTAACAAGTGAAGGTGCTCTTAAAAATTTCTTTGGGTTCTTTAAAGAAATGCATATTTAAAAGGAAATCTCTAAGTTTGACGTATTCATGTGCACTGTAATACACACTAAAGGAATCCATTTCTGGCTCGAGACAGCAATTCCAGGATTTCTGAGGAGCTTTGCAGTAACTGGTGTTGATTTCCTCCTCACTGTGGGTATGTGCCCACCCCAGGGTATGTGACACCCCAGGCACATCACCCACAGTGGTCAAGTTATAATTACTTTGCTTGAGGATTTCTGTTTGCAGTTCTTAGCGCTCCAGTCATCATTGTGGGTGCAATTTGTGCACTTCATATTTTAAAGTAGTTGTTTAAGGCAATAAAATTCAGCAGATAACAGGTACACTTTCAGTGACACGAATATTGTAATCACACATGCACATTGACCTCTCTGTTCCATCTCACACTCTAAATTGTTGCTCTCTGTATTTATTCAAGATTTGTGTAGTAATTTTCATGGCAATAAGAGCGCAGAATATCTTTCTGCTCCTTGTCAGAGTGGACACTCAGAAATTTCTGCTTAAATGTCTGTAAGTTCATTTGAGTTTCACTATAAGCTACATAAGCTGGTTTTTGCCTCATTCCTTAAGGGGGAAAAGAGTTCTGTTTTAACACAACTGCACAGGGGTTAGGGAGAAAAAATGATTGTAAAAAGAAAAATAAAAATAGGGTGATTTAAAACCTTATAGAGTCAAAGAGAATTTGCTAGCTTTCAATATTTCACAGTATTTACTGTGAAGGTCAGCACGTGTCTTCCCCTTTGTTTGAAACCTGTCCAATTTCCATTTGGATGCAGCTGCTTCAAATCCCTTTTGTTCATACACAGGTTTGAGCAGCTCCAAGGTATTGTAGAAAAGAAGGGAGGGGATGAGAGGAACACCCTGGCCAACCTGAAGGCCCTGTCGTAGCTTTTCATCAAGCAGAAGGTGCATTCCTGGGAAGGTCGTCCCAAGGATGGGCAGAGCAGCAGCGTGTCCACTGGCTAACACTGCCCAGAGGAGCTATAAATAGAATTTTTCTCTCCCTGGTGCCATTGAGATGCTCGATTTGTGGTCGTGGCATTCACAGTTCAGCTCTACTCAAGCAGGTTCTGTGCCAAACAGGAGGCGAAAAAAGCGAGCGAGCAAGGAAGCTGTTCCAGATCTCAGCACGGGGGATGGCCAAAATCAGCTGATGAATTCATTATAGGCACAGAGCATTTGTGGCTGAAGTAAATATTTCTCCTGGGTCAGATCCCTATCTATCTTCTCTGATAAAAGAGCTGGCATCAATGGACATATTACAAAGGCTTTATGCTCTGGCTTTACTTTACCCAGGCATATAGACAGAGGTAAGACATTCTTGTTCACTCAACCCAAGACCTATTAATCACAGCTTTGTCTGTGTAAGCGCTGAGGATCCAAGTCTAAAACACTAATAATGAAAAAAAAAGAGGTTCTCCCTTTTACCAGCTTGCCTTACAATCTGCAATTCAATGTGTTGTCCAAGAGAAGCAAATTTGAGCAGATAAGAGAGCAAAGAATGCACAGCACTGGACATGGGCTGCTGCCTTTCCAAGCACGTCTTGCTGAGCTGAAGGTACCAAATCAATAGTGTATTAGGGTGAAGGGGTTCTTTTGGGTGGCAAGGGTCAGAGGTTTTTTTTTTGTTTTGTTGGTTTGGGGGATTTTTTTGCAGAAGTTATTTATATTGTAAGAAGATTTCTGTCTTTCCTTGATAAAAAAAAAGAACAAACCAAAAATATCCCGAAATTTTTTATGCAGGTGTTCATTTGTGCATATGACTGATTTTTAGTGGCCACTGGGAGTGTTGCATGTGAGCTGATGCTGCTCTTGCAAGCTTCCGGTCCACAGGCAAGAGAAGGAGCAGCAGGAGACACAACAAATGGAAGGGAAGCTCAAAGTAAGAGCAGAACAAAAGAGTCAATAAACAGCACTTCCAAACCAGCAAACATCTGCCTGTTCCCAAACCTCTGTTGCAACAGCATTTTCAGAGGAGAAAGCAAGAAGGCCAATCTAGAGATCTATTGGCTGTATTTATCCAACCTTTAAAGTATTAAAACCATTCAATTTACAAGCTCAAAACCAAGACAGCCTTCCTCCCTGGCCTGGGTATTCAGCAGGGCTCTTTATGGCTGTTAAATGAACTTCAAGTGGTTGCACTTAGCTTTAAAATAAAGCTAAAAATGTACCAGCAAACAAAAATGAGAGGAGTTCAGCTTGGTTTCACTAAGTTTTGGTTCTTTAGGACCAGCAGAAGAAAACATGCTGTGTTCAAAACCATGCATGGGTGATGCAGAGTGTACATGACAGATGTGCTAAATAAATTGATGCAATCTTGTACAAAGCTGAGGTTGCCTTCTGCTTTAGGTGTAAGTGGCTTGTTAACACCTCAGAGAGAGAAACATGCCCTGGAAGAAGGAGAGCTGCAATTGTGAACAAACTGGTTTGCCTTCAGGGGTGGGAGGTAGGGGGAAGGACCCATGGATAGTTATGTTTTTATTAAGGTGTTTAATCACACATCAAAAAGCAATCTGAGCTCTTTGAGGGCAGTAATTTAGGACTTTGAGGCAAATGTTCCTGCTTCTCTAGATACTGATTTTATATTGCAAAACACAAAGTTGCAATCTTGTTTAGCTTCTGAAGTAATTTCCAACCCTTTTTGATTCTGTCAAATCTTTTTTGCTTCTGCCTCTTGGGGTGGCCATACCAGTTTCTCTGAGTTGCTGGAATTTGGGGAAACTGCGATTATATCCTAAAATATTTCATTGGGTTTCTGTTTGGGGTTGGGAGGGGAGGCAGGGGTGAGAGGGCATAACTATTTTAGTTTGTTTTAGTGACCCAGGCTCCTGTTTCCCATGGGTTGGAGAGCTGCACACGGTTGGGAGAGCTGCTTTCAGGGCAGTGAAGCTGCTCTTACAGCCACGGTCCTTTAATGAAAGACAGGAGGTGATAATGGAGCGAGTCACGCAGCCCACAGTGTGTGGAGCCTGGGTACAGCCTGTCCTGAGGTTCCAGTAAAGCTGCTCTTTCCTACCCCCAGGGACACCCTGCTGCATTAGACTGTTCTCCGCACCTTCAGAGCTTTCCTCGTGGCACCAGAGTGGCATCCTAAGCTATGCCATGTTTAGAAAGCAGCACTAATCAGGCCTTCCAGTCTTGTTTGTTGGGTTTTCTGGGGGGAGTTGTTTGTTGTTGTTTTTTTTAATTTCTCTGCACCCTTGGTGATTGTGAGAGCGGCTGCTTTTGCACCTGTCGAGGAGGAGCAGGACAGTGGTGAGAGGTCTGTGTTTAAAACTCTGCAGAGTGTTTTAGGAGCTTTAGAGTAGAAGGTGCTATTGATAAAGATCAGTAAAAGAAACTTTAATAATGGAAATTTAGCCAGTTCCTGGCAAACTTAATGCTGCTACAGTGTGCCTCTAAACTGGCAGGAGGTTTTCTTTAAGTAGGTGATTGTTTGGCTTTGATGATTGTTTATTGGGAAGAGGAGAATTTTTCTTTGCATTTTTCAGTGTGCTCTTTGGTAGGAGATGTTGTATGCTTGGGTTTCTTGTGTTGGGGACAGTATTTTTGTTCAGTTTTTGTTTAGAGTGGAAATACAAGCAAACCAGCAGATGAAGAGCAGTGCTTGAGTGTATCTTTGATTTCCATGCCCCTCATCCAGTTAAAAAACTTTCTGTTCTCTATTTCAGGTCTTTTTTTGAGCTTAGATGTTGNGTTGGCTCTAAGATAAAAAAAAAAAAAAAAAGAAAAAAGAGCCACTAATCCATTTATCAAAAGGCTTCTATCAAAACCCAACACAACTACTGAATTATTATCCACATTATCAGTCTCCCCAAGAGAAAATTGTGTCAATAGTGCTGTCCTTGGATTGTTAATTGCTTTTAAAATTTTTACAGCCAAGGCAGATATTTTTAAGCACGTCAAAGAAGTGATTTGTTGAAATAATCATTGTTCCCATGCTTATCTGATGGATATAATGTAATTTGCCTAAGTACAAGTAGTAACAAATAAAATGGGAACATCTATCATTGGTGTGCAGTATGCCCAAACTAACTGTGAGAGTCATTGATTTTAATTGTTTGATCTCTCAGCCTTAATTTTCTTCCAGATGGGTTTTTTGTGCTGTTTAAAGATGGGCTTACAGCCAGATGTGGGACACAGAAAGCCACAATGATTTCTCCTTCATAAATGGGCAGTTTCAAACATGATCCCACCATATCAGTTTTAAAATACTCCAACCCCAGCTCTCATTTCCCAAAGAAAACTTGGCACTGTGTGTGAACCAGCGTGGCAGAGCCATAGCCGTGGGTTCCATCCTGCTGTACTGTGCTGCTGATGGCAGCTCCCAGTCCAAGGCATCACATCCCCTTCTATTCAGTCTCTGTATTTTAGTTATGGATATTGATAATTTTCATTCAGCACTTTGACCTGGTTTGAGGAATAGGTGGGAAGATGTCAGCAGGTGGTGGGGGAAGACAGAGGCACCTGGCCCATCCTGACTGCACAATCAGGGTTTTGAGAGCAGATGAAAAACAAAGATGTGTCCATGGAGTCGCTCCATCAGCAAAGCGGTTGGAGATGCAGCAGACATGGAGGGTCTAAGGCATTCCATTAAACTTTCCACCCATCAAGGTGCTCCTCTTCTGCAGCAGGTGGCAGTGGGGAGAGGGTGTGGTGAACAACTTGGCTTTGAAAGAGTGGGCTCTGCATGTCTTCCCTAAATTTAATAAGACACCAAGGTCCAGCACAGTGCCTAAAGCAGCTGTGAGAAGAGGCAAGCATTGGGTTGGCTGAAATAACTTCTGTGCTTGGCATTTTATATCCTAACTCTCCCAAACCTTCTTTCAACTTCTCTAGAAAAAGAGACTTCAACTTCTCTGTCTGCTTTTTCTTCTAAAGAGCCTCCTGGGATCCCTTTTACCCCACATGCTTTTAGCCTTCCATCAGACACCTTTCCTAAGCTTCCCCATGTTGGTGCCATCTCTCCAGTGCCATAAATGGCCACTCTGCCCATAGTCATTCTGGTTTTAACTCTGACAGCCTTCTCACAGCCATCCGTGTGAGTTCACAGCCACCAGCAGCATGTGGGATTTGGGAAGGGCCTGGGAAGCAGCTCTGCATTTTCTTAGAAGAAGTTGCCTTGTGGAAGGCTCTGCCTGCCAGGGCTTGAGTTCTGCAGCACAAGCAGCTGCCTGTGCTTAGCCCAGGGCAGACACAGCGTTCTGCCTGCCACCTTCTGAGTGGCCAAGGCCTAAACGCTTCTTTTAAAGAGTGTGTTTACTTTAGAAGAACCTAAGATGTTTGAAAAACTTGATTTTAATCAATAAGTTAAAGGCTAGATATTTAAGGGAATACAAGAATGGTTTACTTTATCCTACCTTTAAATGTTAAGGTTAGCTGGTAGAGCAAAGACAGTACAGAAATGGAGTGTATATATAAAATGGGAATGGTGTCAGAGCCAATTTTCTTAAGCATTGTGAGTACTGCTGATGTAAAACAAAACAATATTTTTTCATTGCTGTGCTCTTATGAGTGCCTGTGAACTTGTTGGAAAGTCAGAGATGAAGTTTAGGGTATTTTTTGGAGGGTATGTACAAAGAATAGGTGCAGATTGTCATTTTCATGTTCATAAATCACTTCAATAGTCTTGACCCGGAGAAGTTTATTGAATCTAGTGCTATCTTTCATGTAAAACAGCATGCCTGTAGTCTACAGCTTTTAAGGATCTATTTTTTCCCTCCACTGTATATTGTAGAATTGTGTCCTTTCCTAATATGGTGTTTGAGAGATGTTTTAAAAATAAATCATATTGACATTTGGATTTAATTATAAATTTCAAAGATAGGAACACACAGTTTATACAATATTTCAGCACAATGTTCATCTGAGCAGTACACAATGAAAACCTCTTATTAAATTTACATTAATCAAGGAGCCCAAACACTTAGGTTTTTGGAAATTTGTACGTAGATGTGGAGAGGGATCAAAACAGTTGTCTGCTGAAATCAACAACAAACTCTGTCCTGTACAGAAATAAACCTGTGGGATCCTTGTAAGTTACTCTAGCCATGGAGTGAGCGCAAAGTAGCTTTTCTTCAGCACTTATTAGAAGGTTTTGTGATAGAAGAACTACAGAGAGTAGTTGTAACCCTGCTGAACGTCGAGACAGCCAAAAGCCCGGGGGCTGCATTAGAGCACAGGGGCTGCGTTAGAGCATGGGGGCTGCATTAGAAGAAGCACAGGGGCTGCATTAGGAGCATGGGGGCTGAGTTAGGAGCATGGGGACTGCATTAGCAGCACCTGGGCTGCATTAGGAGCATGGGGGCTGCATTAGAAGAAGCATGGGGGCTACATTAGAGCATGGGGGTTGCATTAGAAGCATGGGGGTGCAATAGAAGAATGGAGGCTGCGTTAGAAGCATGGGGGCTGCATTAGGAGCACAGGGGCTGTGTTAGAAGCATGGGGGCTGAGTTAGAAGCATGGGGGCTGCATTAGAAGAAGCATGGGGGCTGCATTAGAGCAGCGTAGCTGCGTTTCCTTCCTTTGTCTGGGACTGCAAAGCCATGTCTGGAGGGTCATGTCCAGTTTGGGGCTCCCCAGTACCAGGCTGACGTGGACGCGCTGGGGTGAGTCTTGTGAAAGGCCCTCAGAAGGGTTTGGATCTGAAGGCATGGAATGGATGATGAGCAGCCCTGAGCTGGATTTGCCTGGTGCGGTAACAAAGAGAAGAGGAAGCCGGGCTCTTTTCAGGGGTGTGTGATGGAAGGGTGGAAGTAACGGGTCTGATAATGTGAGAACATTGGAAGCTCCAGTTTGACATAAGAAGAAGCTTTTTGGGGATGGTTGGACGCTGCTACAGAGACCTGGAGAGGTTATGAACTCCCCATTCTTAGCAATAGAGAAAACTGGACAGAACAAGGGCTTGGGGAATCTGCTGCAACTTTGAGCAGCAGGTTGGTTTAGGTGCCCTCCAGGCATCCCTTCCCAGCTGCACGATTTCCTGCTTTTCAGCAAGCAATGAAAGAAAAACAAAAAGCAACAACTAATGCTAGGACAAAGACCAATTAGTGGATGACATTCTAAGATTTTAACAGCCATGTATTTCTGGTTTTGCACTGAAGAGTATGCTTCCCAAAAACTGAGTGCAGCGGTGAGTTGGTGCTTGCCTAGGGTGTCTTACAAGTGCTGTACAATGCAGCATGTTCCCGATGCACAAAATTCTGAATTCATGAAGCATATTTACCTCACAAACCATCAGTTAATATATTTTTGTTTCATTGTAGATATTTCTGCCAGCTTCTCAAGTTCTTTTGTACTTTCAACTTTTTTCATCTCTTCACAGACTGGCACCCCCATTTTATAAATGTTGCACACTCTAAGCACAAAACTTTATGCAAAAGATTGTGATAGACTCAATAAAATTTTTCTTTAAGTCTATCGAAACGATATATGAGACCCTTGTGTCGTATCTCCCAAAATCTCCTGACAAATGGGAATCTTCCCATACTACAGTCTCCAGGGTAGTTTTAATGACTTCCTGGATGTAATCCAAGGTCTTGCAGGACTCCGAAGGATAGTTTGTCTTCCTAATGTTACTGCTTCTAGTTCAGTTCAGCTGTATGAACTTAAAATACAGATGAATAAAAATATCCCAAAGAGAGAAGAAAGCTGGGAATGGTGAAATAACACATTCCATCACCACTTTCTTGGGAGAGACTGATGAGACTAAGGAAGCGAGAGATTGCTTGAGGCAGTGGAGGGGGTGGAGGTGGAACAGCTGGAAGTGCAGGTACAGAATTCCAGTTCTCCTGAAGAGATGATGTGTCTGGTGAAATTAGGAAGAAGAAAAGACATGGGGAGGCAACAGCTTCCCGAAGATGAATAATAGTAGCCTGACCATGGAAGCTTGGTGAAACTGGAGGAGGAGAAATCGATGTTAGGTTAAGTTGGAGCTGGAATTTAGCTGGAGCAGACCTCGTGATGAGGAACAGTAGCAAAAATTATTAATGAAACCCAGAAGGCATGACAATAATCATGCTGATAAAAGCACCTTACAAATTTTAAATACCATGTGCAATAAGGGGGTTTTCCCTCTTGTTTATATGTTGGTGAAAATAGAAATTTTAGTAAAACCCTAACCAAAGTCAGCATGGGAAACTGTATAAATAATGGCTACCCACATCTCTGAGACTGCCCTCTGCAGAGGTGCCACGGGCACTTCCACTGAAATATTAAACTGTCCTTGCTGCAATATGGATCGACAGAGTGGACTAAATGATTTTCCATTGCAAATTAAGTATGTGTATAATCTTTAAATACTATAAAGACACTGGACTAACTTGTATTATTCTGGAGAATTCGAGTAGAAATGTGTTGGTTAACAGGTTCTGCAGGATTTGTCTGTCGGTCAGGTCCTGAAATAGCTTGAGCTGTTCTTACACGATTAATTTACTTTCGAAACTTCAGAAAACTTGATTTTTGACTCTTCATTGGATCTCGCATTCAAACTGATAAAAAGAGCAATGAATGGATCCCTTTCAACCAAAATGACCAGCCAGTGACAGAGAGCTGTGGGCAGAGGGGGAAGGAACAGATCTCAAGGGAGAGTTTCGTGGAAGGGATCCCCAGTGCATGGATGAGACTGCAGTGCCTGTTCCTTTCTTGATTTAAAAGAGAGAACAAAACTCCAGGAAATGACAATGAAGCGCTGTGGACCAAACTGTCACAGGATAGATTCAAGCCCAGTTCCTTGCAGTTGCTCTGGGCTGCTCTGGTTTCCATGGACAACAAAGCATCCTGAGATGCTTCCAAAACTTTGAATACCAAAGTGCTCTCCAGGTTTCCAGTGACCAATTGTTATTCTGCAAACTTATCAAGGGAAATCCTTCAAAAGACAATTAAATTTCTTCTCTTACTTCCATGGATTTTGTTGTTGTTGGTTTAAGGGTTTTCAGGGTTTTGTTGTATTCAAACATTTAATGAGAGATTGATGAGGTCTAGTAAGATCACAGTTCCAATTTCTTTAGCAATTGGATATAAACTGGAGAGCTGTCAGACAAGTCACTGTTTTGATTACAGCGCCAAATTTGCACTTCTGAAATTTTAATTTAAGCTGCTGGCTGTATCTTCAGTGATTAAAAGGAGTTTTATTACACCCAATAGCATTTAAAAGAGAGCCTGCACCTGAGTTAATGTTTTTGTCCATTCATAAAATAAAAATACTTCACTCAAGCTTAACCTATACCTCTTTATATGCATGAAGATAATACATGAAAAGTTTCAAATATTGATTTCCATTAGGTTTCCCAGTATGCAAGATCCAAAAATGGTAGTTTAAGAGCTTTGAAAAAAAAGTATTCCTGTAGTCTATAACTCATTTAAAAATTTGAATTCTGACAAAAGAAAAAGCCCCTTGATCAGAAGAATGATAGTTGCCTTTTTGTATTGCAGCTCCACCCATCATCATCCTGTCTAAAACAGCAGCAAGCCTAAACCAAATAAACTTCAGTTGCAATTTCTTGTCCTGGCTTACCAACATTAAAATTGCAAGTGTCTAATTAAAGTACTTCTTAGAAATGGATTCAATATTGCTTTAGCTAAAGAACCATCTTTATTCAACATTGAATATATTCTAACTTTAACTTTCTAGTAACACATTTGTAATTTTTTTTTAATCCTAGAATGATAAAATTATTTGGAGACTCTAATTTGTATCCCATCTACTTTTTGGCTGTTTCTGTTTGTACAGTGTAAATATTTTGAATTATCTTACTTAGACTCTTGGAGGATATTTAGAGTTTCTACGTGACTTTACGGTAGAGACTGTAAAGGCTCATGTGCATCTGAGTTTTATGTCAGCTTTTACACACGTTGACTATACAAAATTATGAAAGGGAAAAAAGGCATTTTCCACTGACTTATAATTTCATCGTGATATTTTTGCTGTCAGGAGAGGCCTTTTTAATTATTATTTCGTGCTGAAATGTTTGCAAAGTATTGTTGATGAGGTTTGAGGTGATAGAAGTGATACAGTAAGAAAACATTTAATTCCCTCTCTAAAGCCTAATTTTTGTTAGTAAGCAAACCGCAACAAGAAAATCCAATGTAGGTCATAAGGTAACATATGTGGACAAAATCCAATCTTTCTATGAGCTAGTGAAATTAATCGGGAAAATTGGTTTCTTTTTAGGGTTGTTTGTTTATGTTTTTTTTAATAATTTCTGTAACGATCATACTCCTTCAAAAAACAAAAAAGAAGGAGAAACACACCTATCAATGCACAAATAAGTTTCTTTCTATCTGTTGTTCACCTTACAATTCTTTGAAAAATCTTAACCCAGTTGAAGCCTTCTTTAATGTAAAATTTTCAGAAGAACAAGTGACAGTTGGGCCCATGGTGTGATGGGTTCCATGCAGTGTGACACTCCGGTTTTTGTTTGCTTGGAGAGACAGATCAGTGCAGGACAAGAGGGAAAATGAAACAGCAGAACTGAAACTGTTGTTAATGTGAATATAGAGGCTGAGGAGTGAGAGCAGAGTGAGTGTGCTCTGGGTGCTCTTCTGGGAAGGATGACAAATGGAAATGTCTCACCGTGGCCTGTTCTTTCAAAAATCCACTGTAGAACTTGGGGGGAAAATAAAGGAAAGCTTACGTTAACTTGGGGTAGAATAAAGAGTCTTCTGGGTGCCAAACTGGTGCAGGTTCTCAGGTTATACTGAGTGTGCAGGCGTTTGCAGGGTTTTCCTACCCCCTATCTCAGTGGTGCTTTGGAAGGAATACACAGCACTGACAAGAGCCACTTCAAAATCCATGAAACAGAAGCAAACCTGTCAAGCCCATTTCTTCTGCTTCTGGCTCTCCTGTAATAAGCATGAAAAACCACATTTGTTTTTAAAACTCTCGCTTGCTTCCTTTGTTGCTAAGATGTTTTTGCTGCAGCTGAGCAGCTCTTCTCCTGTTCCAGTCCATTTATGAGGCTGTTACTGTGCATTTCAGTTTCCGGAGTGGAAAGGAAAACCCTAACAGAGTAATCAGGACAAACTCATTTCGTTTGACTGCAGCAAGCTTGCCGTCCAGCTTGCAGACCCAGAAGCACTGTTTAAAGGACTATGCATTTGCTTCATCTGGAAATCTGCAATAGCTTGAGCCTTCCTTCCACTCCCCCTCTTTTTTTCTTTTTTTTTTTTTTTTTCTTTTTTCTTAATTTTTTTTCTTTATTTTTTCTTTCTTTCTGTTTCCTACACACACAATTCTTGATATAATTCCCATGGATAGGAACACAAGATCTGTTGAAGCTGCACTCTTCTGCAAAGCACAGCCTCCACTCCTCTCCCTGATGCTGCACACATTCACTGAGCATCCCTGGGATTTTGCAAGCACAAAAGAGCTGTGAGAGTAGCAGGGTTGAGACCAGAATCCTCTCCAGATCTTTCCTAGGATAGATATTCAATCATGCTTTCTAAAACTGTGAATTAGTGCAATTCTTAAAATCACAGAGTGTTGAGTCCACTCACACAGCTGTTAATGAACCCAGCAGCAGCAGATTTCAGTTTCTGCAGGGTTTTTGCCCCTATGTACCAGTGCACTTAAGCTCCTATATTATAGGAAACTCTCCTTTCCTTAACACACTATTTTTTAAAGACAGGCAAAGAGTTTTTTTTCTCCGATCTGCATTCTAAGGCCTTTGGTTTGTATGGGATGTCTGTTTGTTGTGTGTAAATTACAGAGCAGCTGCTTGAATTCCCACCAGTTTGTTTCTCTTCACATCTTGTTAAGGACAGAGGAAACACAAAATTCATTGTTAATCTAATTAAATTCTGAACAATCTAATTAAATACCTATTAGTCAAATTACAATGCTGTTAATACTTCTGGTTGCAATTACATGCAGTTAATGTACAAACAAACTCTGTGGTATTTATCCTTTTCTCAGATGCCACCTTTACGCTTTCACTGCCAAAGTTTAAGGGTTTCAGTTTGGCAAAGCTACGGGGCTCAGCAAGTGATCAGCATCCTGAGTCCTTTACCAGGAGAAAGAGGAGGATATAAGTTGTTGTTTCTTCCCTTTTTCAGTTTCCATTTTGATGTTTGCCAACATGCTCCATACCTTGTTTTTTGCTTCATTCATCTGCAGGTTTTATGTTGCATTCAAGTTTACCACATCCATTCTGTACATATTGAGTGCTTGCTCTTTTTTTAACCCTTAAAATAACGTTTGCCCAGTCCCTTACCTGACTGTGTCAGAGTGGTTTATAGCCCTGGAATCACCCTGTACCCTTGCTCCTGTTGCCCTGGGCCTGCCACAGTTGCTTACTGTACCTGATTCAAGAGCATTTCAGCCAGAGGAGCAGAATTTTCTCTGTATTTCCATCCAGGAAGACTGAGACTCTGAGGGGAGACCATTCCATTTTAGTAAAATAAGCATGGCCATACACTTTATTGTGGTAGATTGTGTGTGCTTGGCATGCCTGCAGGGAGAGGTGAAGGTGAAGGAGATACCCAAGTAGCATCTGTGAAGTGATACCTCATTCCTCCCTTCTGCATGGAGATGTGAAACTAAGGCATCCTTTAGTATTTCTCTTTTCCCCCTAGTTTTATTTTTTCTTGATGCCGCTATTTGTCAAATATGTGTTGTTCCAAAAGTTTTCTGATAGGACAGTGGACTTCAAAGAGGATTCTTCTGGATTCCCCAGGGTTGCAAAGGAAATATTTGGAACAGACAGTAAGTTTGGGACAGCCAGAGGAACTATCAAAATTGCCATCACGTTTGGAAGTAAGCTTATTAAGGAAAAACTTTTTTAACAAAGGTACCTATTTATGTTTATATCCCTTTCAATGTTGCAAGTAAAAGGATTATTTTCACTAGGACACAAGGTTTGTTTCTCCCGGATGAAATTATTAATCATTGTTATTAGTATGATTATTTTTTATTGATGAAAATAAGCAAAAGCCAGTCAAAAAGGTGTGTTGTATCATAAGAGATGTGGATATGACCTCTTCTTTTACTTAGCTTGCCTGCTCAAGCAAGATCTAATCCATTAATCAGGCAGTGCTAATGTGGTGCTGTTATGCTGGGCCAGCCCAGCCCAAGCATTTGTGCCTTGCAATTGGAAAAGTGCATTTTTGCCCTGTTTCTACCTGGGTTGTTTTTAATGTTTTAAAACTTGGCTTTTAATCTACACATTGTCCTAATGATTGCAACCTGGAGAGTAGCAGCGTTTTACCTGGTTTGTTCCAGGTGCTGGAAAACTCATGGGATTTTCTTAGTCTACTGTTTTTATGGAGCCATTTTTAAGTCAGAACGAGCTAAGAATGCCTCCAAGAATGATTCTTTTTATGAAATATATTTGTCAGGAGCCTGGAAATGTCTTCTCTTGAGGTATAAGCCAACTTAGCAGAGAGACAATTGTGTGAAGAAGTGAAGAACAGATACCTGTCTGTAAATTTGGTGCCATGGCTCCACAGAAAAAGATGGTTCTGCTGAGGAATTTCAGTGTAAAAAGCAATTTATGGGATTGAAGTGATAGCATATTTCATGTTTTGGCACTACAACATCTGGGAAATGGTGTGCATGTCCAAATCAGTCCTACTTAGCTTTTATTAGTAGTAGAAGCCTGGCATGTGACAGGTTATGAGGAAGTAGAGAGTATTGAAAGACCTTTTGAATGGTAACTTCAAACAGTCTCTTTTCTCTTTGGTTATCAGCCCATTTAGGTGTTTTATAAATAGCAAAGATAGATTGTCAGCTACTTTCAATAGGAAAGAGCAGGGGCAGGACAGGGAAGTAATAAGTTATGTGAGATACCAATCGTATTTCCATCAACAGAAAATGACTCATGATTCATAAAAGCCTCCTTTATACTAGAATACATTGTTAAGAATTTTGTTTAAAAATTAAACAGAATGTCTAGCATTTCAGCAGCTTTAACTTCCTGGCCTGATTTCTAATGAACATTCTATAAATAAAACATATATTTCAAAGCTTGAATTCTCCTCAGAAGAGCCTATGGGCAGTTTTTGGTGGGATATTGTTTTTCAGTGCAGCCTTATTAATTTGCCAGCTGAACAATGCTTTTACAAGCAAAGCAGTGAGTAAGAAGTGAGCTTTGAGCTGGCAAGTCAGAATAAGGCACCTTGTGAAAACAAACATGTAAAAGAAAAAGCTTTTTGCAAAATGCAAAGCCAAATTGATGCCAAGATTGCTGTTCTGAGTAGCAGCATGCAGCGGCACAGTGAGATTTCAGTCAATTCACCACCTGTGAGTAATCCTCTAAATAAAGGTATAAATTTCGCAGTAAATCCTTCTGCAAGGCTTTCTAAGCCCTGAGCATTAACAAGAAAATAAACAGGGCACAATTCAGTATGATCTGTGGGGAAAAAGGAAAGGTAGAAGATAATCCCTCTGTCACTTTCTTGTCACACAGGCTACTTGCACATATTTCCGTAAAGTAAGCAGTTTCTTTTCGGGTGCCTTTGCTGAGATGCCATGTGACTCCATAATCCAGAGTGCATCCCAGGCACTGGAGGGCAGGCCTTAACTAGGCACTGGAAAAAAAAAGGAAAGTGCTCTCTGGAAAAGCCTTGCAACCCTTTATTACTAAATTCTGGTGTCAGGGCTGGAGGCTCACAGTGTTTTAGAAGCAGCAGAGCTATGTTGGAGCCAAGAGAGGCAGAAGGTGGACGCATCACACAGGGATTGCTGGCAGACTGTTCCAGCGTGGGGACAGATCACACCCTGGTGATACATCTCTGTTTGACACACGTATGGATATTTATGGGCTTTATTATTTGCTTTTTCAAAATTTAATTTAGCCAGAACAAAGTATAAGATCTGGTGTCTCCCAGCTTTAGGAATGGCTGTACCTGCCCCAGGTACTCCCTGGCCAAACGGCTCATGTCTGTTCAGCTCTCAGCCCTCCTCATGTCCCATCCCTGACTCCCCCAGAGGAGGTGGCTGTGTGCAGGCTGCTGACCTGAGTCTGAGCTTTCCCCTGAGCTGCAGCCAAGCTCTGACTGTGAGGGTAAGCCTTCGAGGGAGCCAGAACTGTGCCAGGGACCATGCCAAGAGCAAGGAGGTAAAGATGACTGTGGCCCAGCTCTCAGCCTGTGTCCTGGCCTCATTCTGTTTACTGGAATAGACAGAGCACGCAGCCAAAGAGGTCAGGAAGGGAGCACAGCACTGAATGTTTTTAGCACGCTGAGGACTTCTGCCCTGCTGGCCTTGGCAATGTTTTCTCATGCACCACTTCTGTGCATATGTTCACTCCCCTCCCCACCTTGCTTTCCCTGTCTGCATCCTACCTTTTCATGTGTGGCTGAGTCACAGGGTCCAACAAAAAGCCTGCAATTATCCTTCATCTTGATTGGGTCCTGTAATGATTAGAATAATTTCCTGAATTTTAATCTGCTTCATGAAGGCCAAGCATTTCTGGTCCAGGAGCCCCTCACAGATTTGAAAATGAGGACTAAGACTGCCACCCTTTAAAAAAAACATATTCCCTGGAATGTACAGGACTGCAGAAGGCTGCTTGCTGCCCTGCCAAGGAGCCCGCAGTAGTGTCTGTACTGCTGTGAACTTCTGCAGAAATCACATAGTTTAATTTTTGAGTTGTTTGAGTCCAAGGGAATACAGAGCTCTAAGCCAGGCCACCCTGTGTTGCACACCAGTGACTTTCCCACTCATGCTCCCTCTGGGGTACAAACACAAGCTGTGGGCAAAAGTAGAGAACCTTGTTAAAGTGGGGTAAATATTATCACAAGTAATAACACTAGAACTGAGCACTTTCTCCAGTTAATGTGGCAGCAATCTGGGTGTCATCAGAGAAAAGGCAGCGGTAGAAAGGATGGGTATCCTATATGGATGATTAAGGTGAATTCTCTCTGCTTTATATGGGTGAGTTAATAAAGTGAAGAAAAAATGCTCCTCAGTGACCTGTGAGTTCATGCCCTGCTGCCTTCCAGCAAGGCAGAGCTCCCTAGTGCCTGAAGCAATTTTTATTTTTAATACAGCATAGGCTGTATAATCACTGAAGTGTTTGGAAACTTGCCCAACACTAATTTTGTCTGTTTGTGATGGTGCAAACCTGGTGGAGTAGTGAGAATTGCTTTCACGGTGTCCTGAGACAAACCTGAAAAGCTGAAAATGCAGCTTGATTTGGGCCAGCAATGCTCTGGGCACAGATTGGTTAAGCCATGCAACCCATGAGCATCAATGAGAGGAACGGCCAGTGAGGGGGTGTGTGCTTGGAGGTTGTTTCAGTTCTTTTAATAATTTACAGAAGAATTAACCCAAGAGAAGTGATCTTCTTAACAGAATGCAGCAATGACTTGTCTTTGCCAGACAAAATCCAGGACAGGGATCTGAAAAGCCAGAAGACATCTCCAGAAACATGGATATAAAACTATGCAAGGGGGAGGAGGATTGCAACTCCAGACTCCAACACAGGAGAGCTGACTCTACTCTTACACTGAGATCAAGGACGAATTGTCTACTGGCTTTGAATCAAACACTGGCTCAAAACTAAGATAATGGGAAATTTTCCTTTTTATTTGACTTTATTTTTTTTAAGTGTTTTTTATCTTGCTCATTTAAAAGTCTGTGCCTCTGTTCTAAGAAGGTTTTTTCCAGCATCAGAGATGTCTTGCATTCCTGAAGTGCAATTCATTCCCAATAAAACCCTCTGTATTCCATATCAACCATTAATGTTTCCAGATTGTAAACCTGACAGGTTTAACAGATTTATTCTTGTTTTCTATTAGTGTGAAGCTAAGACTGTGAGGTTAACATTTAGCATGCTGTGGAGCCTGAGCAGCTCTTTCTGTGTCCATGACTTTGCTCTGGGATGAAACTAAACTGGTAAAATAAAGCAGGAAAAGCAACTCTTCCCTGATGTGACTGAGGCCTAAACAGTTGTAGTTTTGACAACTAACACGAGAAATAAAGATACAAAATACAAAATCCGTTAATTCTTTCTTATTAAATTTGGGGTGTTTTTTTTAAAGTGTCCTGTAACTAAGTATAGTGCTGACCAGGGACAAATAAAATCCTTTTTGCTTGCCTGATGAGATACTCTGGTTGTACCTATTTAGGCGTTATCTAAACCTCGCTTGAACTACAAGGGGAGTTTTTTGTTTGCATGTTTAATTTCTGCTTAGTAATCAAGGCTGTTTTAAGTATTTACAGCAAGCAGTGTTTGGAGTCTCAGTGGATAAACAAGCTGCGTTTTTATACAAAGATTATGTCTATAAAGCAAATACAAAATCTGATTCATTGTTCCAGTGTGGGAAAAACGCAACTTACTATGGAAAACCACACTGAGGGATTGATCTGTTTATTTGCCTATTTTATTCAAATCATAGACTCTTCGAATGGTTTGGATTAGAAGGCACCTTAAAGATCAGATGGTTCCAACACCCCATGATAGGCAGGGACACCTTCCACCAGGCCAGGCTGCTCAACAAACATGCAAATGAACCTATAACAAGAAATGCACTTTCTTTAACACTCAACAAAAGCGATTGATACTGGGAGCATGTGGAACAGCTTTAAGAAAGCAAGAACTTGACTTAAACCTCAATGTTAATTTAGTGCACTTAATTCCACCTCCCAGGCATAACTAGAGATGTGGAAAAGAAATGGATATGTGAATAGACGTGAGTTAAGGAATTAAAATCATGTTGCAATAAAATTCTATAGCCAAACTGACCTTTGTTGGTGGAAATTATTTGGTAGAGAGCTTAAAACCAGCAAGGTGGATCCAAATGGTCTCATGTTTGGATCCCAAGGTTGCAGCCTGGCTCCACATCCAACATGGGAGCCAGCAGGCATGTCCTGCACTCAACCAGGGGACCACAGTAGGACCCCCTGGCACCACTCTAAATCTTTGTTTGCATAAATACAAGAATGATTCTTACTCAAACACTATTGGTGTAGCCAGATAAGGTCCAACAAGACCATATTTATCTGGCTAAGAACAGATAACGTTTTTCTTATGTTTTGAGGTGATCCTATGTCAGCAAAATATGATAATTTTATTTATTTTTCCCCTCAGAGAGTCTGCAGCAGGTTTTTGTGTTCATCTCAGCAGATTGTGTTTAGCTGGGTTCAGCACTGTCATGAGCTGCCCGTGCAGATCCCTGGGCTGGTGCCAGCCAATGTTTGCTGCAGATGCATCTCAGGACTCTTGCAGGCCATGGAGCTGCCACCCTACCAAGCAATGTATTTGTGTTCCTGGTGAAATGAGTAAACTGTAACTTCAGGTGTATTCGGTTACTTGACAGGATTCAAAGGTCAATTAATGGAAAAACATTGGTGGAAACCTCTCATAAGTGATTCTTCTCTTTCTCTTCCACCAACTGGGAGAAAACAAAACAAAAAAAAAAAAAAGAGAGAGAAGAGAATTTTCTTTCTGTTTAGAGGAGGTTCTGGTTTATTTGGTTTGAACAGTTCCTCGACCTTTCAGTTTCTGCTGTGTTTTTCCCATTTACATAGATTTCAGTAGTTTTACTACTTTGGTAGCTAACTTCTGTATTATTCACCACAGCTATTAGCTTTCATGGGGTCTCTTCGCCCTACATTTAATATATATACTAGAACTGGTTTACTGCAATTTGTGAGCATTCATGAGAATTAGATTGTTTTTTAAGTACCAGCACCAGGGGTTTGTTGAGTAATAAATGTCATTTTTGGTTTGCATGGCACCTGGAAGTAACTATGTACCAAGAGACTGCTCTTACTATCTGTATTGTGTATCAGCTGAAAAGTTGGCACAAGATTCCTTTCACTTCCAGGAGTTATTATAAACACATCCTTTGTGTAAGAGAGTGAAATATTTTGAATTAACATGAGAAATATATTAAATAGAGAAATATTAACAAGTTAGCAGATGATTCTGTACTCCTACAGATATATAAAAGATTAAGTACATATGTGAACATGTTCAAAAAAAATCTTGGTTTTGTGTACAACATTGACTTAGAGCAGAGCCACGGGGAAAGTATTTTATTTCATCTTTTTCTTTCATATGAACTGGCAGCATTTTTAAAACAGCTCTTTCACGTCAGCTCTGTACATGATTGTTCTATTTTGACTGGCGAGTATTATTTGCTGAAATACCACTACTTATCTTCCATCTCTTTGCTGGCTCTTGTCCACTTTTCAACTACTCCTCTGCATCTTCTGACTTGTTGGTTTCTTTGAGAGATGATTTATAGTGCTTTAGACTGTCCTGTATGCTGCCTGCTTTGGTTTTTGGGGTTTTTTTTGTGGTTTGTTTTTTAACAGATGTCCCACTCTTGTTTTAGCAAGGAACATTCAGACTTCTTGTGAATAACAGTGAAGGTGGCTCTCAGTGTGTTGCAACTACATGGCACTGATAAAGGAATAAGATTATTTTGTTCAGAGACATAGTTCTTTAATTAAGATTTTCTTCTTACATGACAGAAAAGTTCTCATGCTTACATTTCAGACTCAATCCTTGACTGTTTTCATTGTTGCCATTCTGTAATTGTTCAATTACTCTGAGAACAAGAAATATTTCCTACTTTCTTTTGCACGAAACAGTACAGAACACTGTCTCCGTGAGGAATGAGAGAGGACAGTAAGGGATTGCAGTAATTTTTCCTCTTTATTTTAAAAAGCTGGTTTTAATAACAACCTGGAATTACCCATGTATAGTCCATCAAGGCTTTTATGATCTTCAAAACAGGGAATGCTTTTTGTTCCAGTGACTTTTGTGAAGTCGCATACCAGAGTGATGAGCATAAGAAACCCTAGAGAGGCAGGAAGTCAGATGTCCTATAAGGTTAAATTCTTTTCTTCTCTGGGTTGACTTTTTCTGGAGAATATACCATGATGTGGCATTAGCTCCAACTCTCACTTTTCAGAGTGAGCTGAAATTGTGATTTCAGGCCCTATACTTCTTGTCCCTTGTTTTAATTTCAGGTTTTACATATGCTATAAAGCTCAACAAGACAATTTCTGTTGCGAGACCTAAACACTACTGGATCATGGAGTATTAAAAAACACGATGATGGTTATTTGGTTAGCCACCAATTTCCTTTCTCATGCTCTCAGTCTCCGATTACTGAACTTTCATCTGGCATTCTCAGACACGCTCACTAATTGTCCTGTGGCAGACAAATAAAGAGCACGTTTCACAAGTCATGTGTGGGACGTACTAACTCATGTCGATTCATGGGTTGCCTGGATACAGATCTTATTTGCATTTAGGATTATTCAATTAACTTCTTAATTGTCAAGAACAGAGAATGGAAGCATGCAGTCCAAAGTCTAGTCAATGCAAAAACTCAACAGGCTGCAATGAATTTTGGCTCGGGCACCCACTGCTCTGCTTGTCAACTCTATCGTAGCTGCAACATAAAAGATGAGAATGAAAAGGGCCTTGGATGAAGCTGGAGGAGGCTGTGTGGAGGGGGAGGCTGTTATTAGGAATACCAGACTAATGGGAATGCGTTTGCAGAGAGCCTTGTTCAACACGTGTCATGTAGATTGAAGGAATGCTGAACAGCTGCTCAAGGGAATATTGTCAGCCTTTCAACAGGGTAAGCACGAAGGGTCTTTGGAAGAAGAGCTATATGTGGTAATGGGATGTCTGGAGCCTTTTTATGTTTTTTTGGGATGCAAACTGTAGGAAATATTAAATGTTTGGTATCGGTGTATACTGCTCAATATTCAGAGGACAGACAGAAGGACGTACAGAATTTGTAAAGGTGATGTTTACAAGTGGGTCAGGGCTCCCCCTCTGTGAACCTGGAGAAACATGAAGTGTAGAAGTGCAGCTGATGTCTGAGAGAACAGAGGAAGGAGGCTGGGGCTGAGGCCTCTGCATTTAAAGGAGTTGATCTGAGAAGAGCTCCTCATTCATTTGCCACCAATCTATGGTGAATTTCCATCCAAGAGGAGAAATGGAAATACAAAACTACAACAAAATTGTCAGATTTGTGGGAGCTCTAAACACCAACTGAAACCTGAGTGTATAATCCAACTGCATTAGGTTGCCTGTGCAAGATAAGATGGGGCTGTCAGTTGTTCTTTATCAAACTCAGTTAGAGGTACAGGAAGTCCACAAAACCTTAAAAGTGTGCTGTCTGCTCTAATATCCTCCCAAGCAAGTTTCAGGTAGGTGGAAATAACCATAATCATGTATCTTTTACTCCAGTTGTGTCTGCCAGACCTGGTTTGTGGTGAAATGAGATGGTTTAGTGTAAAAGATCTAATTTTGGCATTGCCATGAGTAATAAGAAAGGATCAAAATACAACAAGCCGTTGATAAAATGAACAGTGAACTGATGGCCCACTTCAAGAGTATGGTGGAAGACAATTTTAGTAGAGCTGAAAGAATCTGAAAAAGGACTTTTCACACACAGTGATGTGGAAATAGTGGCCCAAGCTGTAACATCATTTCCAAAGCACTGCTGCCACTCAGCCATCCCTTGGGGGATCTAGGAAGCCAGGGGTTTGTGATTCTTTTTCCCTTTGTATACTTAATATTACATGAGTCCAAATACCCTGCTGACTATGTCTAGCTTAACTGAGGTAGCAGATGCTAATTCATGGCATTACCTGGGTAGATTTACTTATTTAAAAAAAAAAAAAAAAGGATGGGGGAATATTAAATGAAAAGATCCATGTACTGCCTTGACAGCCTGGAGCCAAACATGACCCGATAATGACCTGCAGGCTGATTGAGGGTAATTCCCACCATTTTGCCCCTAACTGTGTGAAAACAGGAGAGATGGCAAAGGGCACTGAGCCCATCCAAAAGCACTAAAAATTAGAGGAGTGATGAATGTCTGGTGCAGGTGATGAAGGAATCAACGGTCACAAAGCTGTGTCCTTGGCTCCCTGGGACTGGAGACAAAGGCAGAGCAAAGTGAGCTTTTCCTCTGGAGCCCTGACATTGATGGCTTGGAACCTTCTGTGCTGCTCCTTTCCCTGTGGGGCTTCCTTCTTGCTTGGGCTGCTTGGAATCTGCAGCACGAATTAAGCAGTGGGAGATTCATGCATGGCTGGGATAGAGGAGCTGCCTTGCCTGAAACACAGACCCACTTCTGTATTTGTGTCCCAAAGTGCTCTGTGCAGAGCTGACACTTTACTGTCTGTGAATGCTTCCAAAGACCAGCTGCAGCAAAAGCTGTCAACTTCAACCAGTCTGCAACAGCAGAAGCCAAAGGTTTGCATTTGCTGGACTGCACGGAATTTTCTATTGCCCTAAGCTGACTGGAATGGAAAAAGGATAAAATTTGGATATTTAAAGACTAAATTAAAAAATATCTCTTTTTTTTGTTGTTTTTTCAGCATCTATATGACACATACATATGTAGGCTGAACACCAGCTCTTTCTACACCACTCCAGAATTTTGGTCTCACAGTGAATCCCTTCTGAATCGTCACAAAAAGGAGGCTCAGATCCTCTGCAGTGATGATGTGGTGGATTTGATTCACAGCCTAACAGACTTAAGGTGCTTCATGCACCAGAGCTTAAGAAAAATGTCCTCAGGATGTTTATTGAGTGTTATTTACCAGACTTGGTTTATACCATTACTAAATCCATTTAATTCATTGGATTTTTTTGAGATTATGTGCTGTGGAAATATGAAGGTATTTCAGAAAGATTTCTTTTACGTCAGTACAATCTGTCCCTAACTCAGTTTTTACAGACTTTTATGTGGTAGCTACCTTTCAGTCCATTAGTCCTTCAGAAAAACTGATCCAGGTTTTGTAATCTTTTTTTTTTTCCCCAGATGATTTTTCACAAGCTAGAAGTTTCCCTAAAATCTCTTTCTTGACTCATTTTTTCCTGGCAATTCTAAGCCGGTCCTTTGTTTTCTATTCCAAGAGTCTGGAATGCCATAATATTTCTCATTCAGTTTTTGAGGAATATTTGTCTGGTTGTCGTGTAAAACTTTCAGTGCCCAGTTCCAAAAATTCATAATAACTTTATTTAATATTTTAGCACACCAGCGTTTCACTTAGAACAATCTATCCAGTATTTTTGTAACAATGATGGTATGGAGATTTAGGGGAAGCAAGGTGTGCAAGGATATATTGCCTCCCTTTCTATGACTGCCTTCCCTTAAAAGAAAAATAAAAGAAAAGAAAATTTCTTCACACAGTGCTGCCTTGTGCAGTTATCCCACAGTAACTGGAAGACCATATTTTTAATAAAACGTTTTAGAAGAGTGCCAAGCCATTCCTGAAAGCCAGCTCCTGTCAGAAGTTCTCTTTTCACCTGTTTGTTGCCCTTCTGAACTCAAGTTATTCAAGATATTGAATAACTTCTTTTCTGTTTTGTTTAATTCTTTGTGAGTGGTGCCTAACATACTGTAAGTGCTAACATCGGGACACAGGAATGACCCTGAAGCCCAATATGTCCAGAACACGCATTTTAATGAGAAAGGACATGTCCCTAAAACCCTCTCCATCCCCCAGTGCTTCAGGCAGTTATGGCCATCAGATCGCTGATCTGTAACACATAAATTACTGTAAAACCGTAAGTGTGCAGGCACTGGACTGAGTGCCATGAAATATCTGGCTGAAATCAGGAAAAATGGCATTGCTTGTCATCAAAGAAAATACAAAGTCCTGAATCGCAAATGTTTTACCATGTTATTTTGCTGGTAAAATTAAACTGTAATTTTTTCTCATGGATTGACACACTGGAAGAGGTGTTAATCTTCACCATAAAAGATGTTTGCAATATGAAAATGCTCCACAAGAATAGTTATAAGCTTTCTTTTTCCCTGGGCTTTGTCTTTGAAACTCCAAATTGCACGATATTGAATAATGTACCTTAAAAAATTCTCAAAGAAAGGCACTTCAAACCAAACCCTATACCAAATGTTCAACCTCTCACAGTCTCTCCTTTACAAAAAAAGTCCTCTGGACAAATCAAAAAGAAAATACTTTCCTCTGTCCATTTGAGGCTACAAACTACACAACCCCTTTGCTTTTTATTTTGGTTAGCAGCTTGGACTCCCTTACTGCATAACTAACCTGAACAAATATTGTGCCTTAGATCATTTCAAGGGAACGAATTCCAAAACAAGCAAAGAAACAATAGACAACGATTTTTTTCTCAAGAAAAAAAAAGGAGGTAATTAATTATCCTTCTAAGGGGAGAGCTAATAATTCACGAGCATTTTTTTGATCAACCAAAGTACAATTTATATAGATTTTTAAGTCAGGAAGGCAAAAAGAAACATTGCACAGTAGTTTTGAACTACCTTCAGCCCTACTGTGCTGTGTACACAGTGTAACAATATCCTTAGCAAAACCAGGAATGGTTTATACAGCCCCATGCTGCACAGGAATCCTGTAAATACAGGAATTTTTCATAATGTACAAGTGTCACGCTTTATAGAGGGTACTACATACTTTTGCTACCAGGAATGAAGCTTTGTGGTCAGTGAAAATATCCATCTCTAGACCTGTTGCTGCTGCTGAGCAATATTGAATTTTAGAATGCTAGTTCGAGTCCAGACCCTTTCTATCTCCTGCTACGCCAAGTGTGCAGAGGCCCATGGCAGCATTTCCAAGTGTGTTGACCCTTTCTGATTCCTTCTGATGGGGATACAAACACAGCAAAGGCCTGTTGGCTTCATACTTCCTTGGAAGGGGAAGGAAAATAAAAGGTCCTATTAGAACCCAAAATCTGATTAAGTTTGGCTGTGGTGCCAGCTTCCCTGGCAGCTCTGAGGCACAGCCCATGCTGTCTCTCTGAAGAAGAGAAAGGTATCTTCCCTGTAGTAGAGTTCCCTGAAAATACTGCAGCTTTTGCACAGTGATCCAGCCTAGGACTGGATCTGCCTGAGTGTTTCTTGCATGTTGTGGCTGTTTATAAGTTTTTGTGTCACTTTTTACATTTTTGAGAGCTTTTCTGGGGAGCTCGAGTCTTGTTAAATGCACCATGGGATAAAAGAACTCTGTGACAATGAATAGGAAGGTTTGCTGATCAGGCTTGGTGACTGGCAAAGAACAAGGTCAGGACTTTGGCAGCTCTCTTGGGGCAGCAGTTCTCTTGATGTTTTTGAGCATGAACTGTGTGTCTAAGAAACGAGGGTAGTGCTCTCTGTTCATCTGTCATATTGTAAAATCTAACTAGAAACCAGGGATTCACAGCCCTCTAGTACAAGGCATGGTTGTCTCTAAGGGATTTACCTAAGCAACCAATGGGCTGAGGAGCAGGATTGGATCCCATTTTTTTGGGGTTCATGCATCCCAGGACATCCCATTGGAAAAGGTGCTAGGCATGAGGTCTCCACAACACACCAAGGTACTGGGAGGCACATTCCCCTTGGATGCAGGCAAGCACTCCTGCATTCCTTTCACCACCCAGGCACAGGCTGTCCTGGGGGGCTTTAACTGAGCTAGTGTGTGCTGTGCAGGCCAGAATGCTCATTTAGCTGGTACCCCTGACTGCACTAACACCCCTGCCCTGCTTTGGCACGGGGCTGGCTCGCCTCCTGCAGATGCAGACAGCCAGTGGGGCAAAGACATGAATGTCTCACAGCAGCAAGGTGATCAGCCCACAGGAGAGGGAATTGGAAATCCTCTTCAGTCCATGAGCAGTAGGGAAGCACAAATATCTGAAAATCCTGTTACTTATTTGGCCTTCTTACCATGGATCTCAATGCCTCATTTTGGGCTTCCTATCCCTGCTTATGTTGTCTCCATTTCTCACCTGGAAATCTTCATTATTTTTACTGAGCAGCTGTTTCTTTTTATCTTTTACTAGACTGTTTTGACTGATACTTAAATGAAAACAACTCTGCTGCTGCAGCTGAAGAACAGAACACTGCTGTTCCCAAGGGAATGTTTTCTTCCCGTGAGTGCAACAAGATGCTTCTGAGTAAAACCTCCAGAGAAGTGATGTCTTTTTAATTGGACACAACTTTACATTATGCTCTCCTATCTGACACCTTGCCTCATGCCAGTCTTCTGTCTTCCCCTTCCTGACTCCAATGATCTACCTCCTGTGAGTTTTTGCCATTTGCAGTATTGCTTATCCTGACAGTAGGAATGAGATCACACGAGGCAGGAACACAGCAGACAGACCATGGAGTGTCAAAGCGAAGTGTTGCAAAATGAGCATGCTCTGCTGGATGCCTCAGCTGGGTTTTAAGAAACATGAACGCCACAGAATTCTGACATAAAACTAAAGATTAAGTGGGTCCATATGAACGCTTGGCTCCCACCCAGCACCTTGTGGCATGACAGCAGAATCAGTGCTGACATTTTTTTATGACTGGAATGTGAAGCTAAGGATGCATTCAGCAGTAGACTGAGACACTCCCTTGAGTTGATGGCCAGTCTATTATAGCCCCCACTTGCATTAATATTTTGAAAATTAGTTTTCCCTTATTTTCTTTTTGTTTTAAGCTGCTGAATAAGAACAATATCCTCTCAGTGTAAAGTGTTTAGCTAGCTTCCAAATGCAATTTCTCTAAGTACACTGTGGGTTTATTATAACATCAAACTTTCGATATCACTCTAGGGAGAGTGCATTAATTGTGTAAAGCAGACCAAAATTTAGCAATACAAATGGCACTCAGACTTTTTTAAAAAATTGAGAAGTGTGTTGGAACTTGGGACTGTTGCTCCTATACTTTTGAGCTGGCACAGAGATGACACAATAAATCTGTTGTGATCTTCACGTGCTGGGTTGAACATTGTGCTGTTGACAATTTTAGGGGTGGATAAGAGGAGACAAACATTGTTACTTGCTGAAAAAGATGAGAATGACAAGCCTGTGTCTTCCTTGGGTACGCCTATGCTCATTTCTGTCCTTGGCCTTGCAAGCCTCATGCAAAATATGTCCACAGATGTGGGGCCAAGTGGCCTCCCTGGATCACTGCAGTTTTTGAAAGATGCTGACAGAGATGCCATTTGGACACATGAAGAGGTGGCACTGGTTTACTGCCCGCCATAAAGCAGAAGGTTGCTGTAACTGATGGGTCAAAGAATACCTGGAGGGCTGGACAAATCTTTCCAACAACGCCCCCACAATGTTCAGAAGGCCCAAGAAAGATAACTGGAAATTTTGGGTGCCCTATCCTTTTGAGATGAGAAGAGGAATGCAGGACAGCACTCACCCAACAGCATGAACAAGCTTGAATGTCAAGAGTTTCCCACGGGCACAGAATGAAGTGAAAGTATTCACGGACTCCTGCAGCCTCAGGGCTGAGGCACAGCAACCAGAGCATTGCCTCCAAGTGAGGATCTTGCAAACATCAGGGACTAAATTCCCCAGGCCGAATGCCCAGAACCTCTGACAAAACTTAGATCCTAAATCTGTGGCTCAGGTCTGTTCCTGAAACAATGTCTATCTAAGTGAGCACTGAACTGTTTCTAGATTTTTCTGCTTTGCTATTTTCTTACAATGTGGACAAAAGTTCCACAAATAAGATATTCATTAGCAAGTTGAGTTCCCAGAGTTGAAAGACAAGAGAAGGAACTACCATGGTCCTGAGGAAGGAAAGTGACCCAGTTCTGGAAAACAGTGATGCAGAGACAGCATTTGGCTTCATCAAGCAAGATGAGTAAATTTCTGGTAGAAGCTTTAGAGATCAAACCAATTAATTTTTATTTTTTTAGCCCTAAAATATTTTGCTTAGAACTAACATCTTAAAAATTCTGTGGCCAGAATATTTGTTTTCGAGTTCATATTCTGAGTCCTTTTATAATAAAGGGAGAAGGAGAGGAAGACCCTTAGTACCAGGAGTGCCACATTTGATCCATTTTAGATACTGGTTTAAGGATGGAATAAATCACGCCTTGGGAAAAGCCTTCCACTGAGAAGTCTGGGTTAGATAGACACCTAGGTTAGGTAGACATTTGAAATACAAATGAAATTTTATCAAATACAGATGTGTATTGGTACAGCTGCACCCCACTGCAGACTGCGATTCATACACACTTCGTGCAATGGTTTTTCCATAGTTCAGCATTTTGGACAGAACTTTCTCTCTGTGCCTCCCTCTCTGAGCTGGAGCATAGTTTTCTGATTATTGCCTATGACACAGAATATTGATGGAAAGAACGCTGGGAAAGAAAAGCAAATCAAAATCCGTTCAAACAGCTTTCTAAAAGTGAAATTAAAATTGTGCCTTCACAAAATGTGATGCTTTGATGGAGATTCTAAAATGGGAATGTTTCTTGTTTAGATTAAGCAAGTGGCTTTCAAAGAAGATTCTTATGACTCAATTAGCAAGAAAAAAGGCAATAGAATTCAGAAAGTTTATAATACAGATGTAAGAATGCTATGTGTTCCACATCTATGTTATAGGTAAATACAATATGGGAGTAATTGAAATGTGTTTTTTCTCTTTTAATTTAAAATTATCTGAAAAGTACTGTCCATCTGCCTAGCAGAAAACCACTTAGAACCACTCTAATTTATTGAAGCAACAGAAATGTTTAAGTGCAGCCTCCCATACAGGTACTAATTTGTTTCCTTTATCAATGCTAATTGTTAATTCCACCCTGAAAAACAGTACTTTTCCCCTCACACGCCTCAGATACCAAAGACAATAAACTATTGAGAACTAGCATGGGTCTGTTTTTTCTCTTTTTTTCCTGGTGGTTCTTCCTTTAGATGTCTGTTTCTAGGACTACACAAGGACAAACTTGCTCCGAGGCACTCACACAAACTCTGCTGTGTTTCCTGATTCTTGAATGTTTGACTTTCCATCCTTCACATCTTGTGACATCAGTTCTGCACATGATGCACATCCTGCTGCCTGTCTGAATGATTGCTGAGTAGCTCTCATCCACCAGTTCCTGGCCAGTGACTGAAGGAGCCCCTTTTTTTTAATGCTCCGAACGCCTTTAAGCTCTGACTCCTTTCCCATTTCCCGAGGTGACGCAGCTGCCTGACAAGAGGTCTCAGCCTCCTTGTGCTGCTCTCACCAGAGGAGGTTGAGTGTGAGCAGCAATGTACATTTTGTCCAAATCACAGGGGTGGTTTTATGATGTTTTGACAGAAATGTAAAAAGGTGAAGTGGTTCAGCTTTTGCTACGTGTGGAGCCAGGCTGGAAGCCCAGCAGGTCCTGTGCATCAAGAAATGTAAAAAGGTGAAATGCAACCAGGCTGGAAGCCCAGCAGGTCCTGTGCCTTACTCCAGGGAGCAGCTGGCTCAGACCAAGGAGCGTCCATCACCTTCCCAGCACTGCGGATTCACCATTCTCCCACGTGCCACTGATCACTACACAGATTTCTGCACTTCCTCTACTCTGGGCTTTTTCACCTCGCAGTTAATCCCTGACTCAGCCTGCACCTTCTGTTGGTGTTTTCTCTCCTGCTCGAATCTAGAAGTATTTGTTGATAGGGACTGGGGAAGAGAAGGCAAGGAGTATATTTTATCTGTCCACTGTCCCTGAATCGCCTATTCCTTTCAGTAGTGTGCCCTTATTTTCCTTGTTCAGCCTTTGATTTTGGCAAGCACGTTCCCTAGAGGTTTCTCAAGAAAGCTCAGAGCTTTTTGAGCTAATTTCAGCTAGTAAAGTCTCAATATTTTTACTTTCAGGATCTTTTTAAGTGCTTGCCTTTTTTTTTAAATCTAAATAATTCCTTTAAGCCACTTCTGTATGTCTGTACACAGAAGAATTGCTCTGCTATCTCACAGCAGCATTCTGAATTGATTTAAAAGGATTTTAGAGCCTCAGCCATAAATATCATGGAAGTGTTTATACTGCAAGCATGTTCTTAGAGCACACCTATTCCAGAACAACAATCCAAACTCCGCCTTTGTGGAAAAACTGTGTGATGCCTTCCAGAAGAGAGCTGTTGGTAACTATACATTTCAATCTGTTCATTCAAACAATATGAAATATAAGATTTGGTGGGTTTGGAGTTGTTTTTAAAGATAGGGTGTGTAGTTTTCATTTATGCACTTGCTGAAACACATATTATGCTTGTCTTCCTGTACATTCACATGGAGCTTAGCCTGACAATCTGTTGTTCCATTTAATGCCTTTATTCCTTCCATATGCCGGAATGATCTCATTATTGTATATGTGGACACCTGTTCCAAATTATTTCTCATGGCCTTAATTAGGCTTTTTTAAAATTTTAATTATTATTTTGCAGCCTTTGTTTAGAATCAGATTCCTGAGAATTTATCAGAAATTGCAGTGGTTGCAAACAAAGTTTCATGCACTAAAAACTGCTATGGCAGCTGTAAACAATAAGCACTACTCCCATAACATTCTTCAAGTTGCAATAAATTAGTTTCTCTGCCTGCCTTAGTGATTTAATGCTTAAAGTTAAAATTTTAAAGCAACCACCTCTTATTAAATTATAGTCATAAATTGGTGTGATAACTACCTTCCTAATGTCAAAGAGTGCAGCCAAAACCAACAAATCTGTTCACTAAAGAAAAACATGTACACATCAATGTAAACTGTTAAAACACGTTATCAATTATTCTCTTAAATAGTTAGTTGGGGTGGGTTTTTTTTTGGTTCCTTTAAAAATGCCAGGCAGAAAATCATCCTGTATCCTTTACATGGGTAGTCATGTGAATGATAGTGGGAGCATCTTCAAAAACCTATGAAATCCATACATGCTGGCAGAAGAGAGGAATATTTTAGCATTGGTCATTCATTCAGTCAGCCTGACCCTTGCTGGTTCCCTTCCTGGTGAGCACAGCTTTTCCTTCTTGGATTTAGGAGCAAATTTGGGATAGCAGTCACGGAGGTCATATTTTGGTTATCCTGATGCCTGAGTAGAGGCTCCCTAGAACAGAGGCCAGACAAGATTAAGAGAATAAAACGGGGATTTATTGAAGGGCCTTCAATAGGGACACCTCGGGCAGTCAAAAGCCCTCTCCGGGAGAGGCCACACCCAAGATGGACCCTGGGTCACGAGTTTTTTATACTTTTATAAGTTTTGATCAATTTACATATCAGGGTTAATTCTCCAATTACAATTTCAGATGATGATGTAATTTACCCCAAGTCTGTCCCCCTTTTCAGAGGCTCAGTTTCCATATTTTGAGGCCTGGGACAATGAGGTGTCCTTGAGTCCAGGCCTGGAGAGAATTTGTTCTGTCTGACCAGGATGGGAGAACAGAACTTAACATACTGTATGGAGTTTGAGAGTTAC
>VYZT01051434.1:32287-59996 GCA_013400735.1 Pomatostomus ruficeps | reverse complement strand
AACCCCAACCAAACAACCAAAAGATATAGGAACTTGTATGGGTAACAGTGCTCTTATTTTTTGCACTACAGAGTGTAGGCCATTTTGGAGGTTAGAAATTAAAGCTAGAATAACTGAGGGCACATTATCAACCACTACAACTTCCAGAAGATCACCCCATATGACACCCGCAGACCAACGACCTCAGAAACCCTGCAGATCCATGCACAAGGGCTTTACTTTTACCCAAGTTCACCTCCCTTGGACTCTCTCAGCATGCCAGCTACTGTCCTTTATTTTGGAGCAATGTGACAAAGTGGAACTGCTGGATCTTACAGTGTGTCAAACATGGAGTGGCTGCAGTACAGGGGAAGATTGATCGTGCCACCTGTGTAGCTTGCACAGTAGCTCTGCAAAAGGCCTGTTCTTGCATTAGTTAAAGTGATTCCTTCACCACAGAGAGCAGCAGGATGGAGACCAGGCTCTGTGCTTGCAACTTTTGGCTTCCTCCTGCTGAAATAGGCCACATACAGACAGTGTTGTCATTTTTTATTAATCACAGGTAACATAATTCTGGTCACTGCTATAGGCTATTTTGTCGCTATATATAATCTTGCAACTTTCACACAATTTTTGCAAAGCAAAATGAGAATGAGGAACTAATCCCCTTCAAAACGTCTTAGGGCTTTGAGGAAGAGTGTTTTATCTATGTATCTAGAGGCTAATTGTTCAAGTCCCAGCTGTTCTGCCAACTGTGGTTAATATTTCTCTGCCCTTCACAACCCAAGACATTACATCCAATTGCACAGTAACTATTATTCATCAGTTCTGCAGAAAAAGGAGTTCTAAAAGTGATTTGGACAGGACTGAAACCAGGACTCACAGGCCAGAATGTGCTCCCACACAGACTGAGAGGCCAGTTCAGATGCTTCTAGAATAATTTTCTTCCTATATCTTAAATTAATATATGACTTCAAGATTTGTGTTAATATGTGTTTTACTGCTGTACATTTTTTACTCTTGTACATTTTTAACTTTGACTGAAACCATCCAGCTCTTTCAGAACGAGCTGTGGCAGCCTCCTGGCTTCTCTGGGATTGTGCTTCTCAGGCTGCAGCATATCCTTGAGTGGTGCACCACCTCAAACCAGTACACGAACTGGGGTGCTTACTGGTGCAACTGACAAGGGCGGCACCTGACAAGAATGAAGAAATAACATTAAGCACCCTTTGAACTGGGCAGCTTCACTTGTCTTCCCAGAAACAAGGTGTCTGGGTCTGTGCAAAATCCAAAAAAGATAAGGACTTAATATAATAAGCCTCTTCCCAGAACACCAAAGTGTGGCAAATGAATGATACAGCCTGTCACCTCTTGATACCAAATGAAATCCTGCCTGGCTCAAGCAGGGATTAAAATTTATTCCCAGCTAATTGATGTTTGGAGTCAGCACACTAGATTAATTAGTCTCAGCTCCAGCTTCTGCTTCATGTGTTTGCCTGCACGGCTTTGAGGTAGTTTCTAGGTCAGACACAAACTCTTACTGTGTGTTTGTGCAATGCCAAGCACAAGAGAATGCAGAGACCCCCAGAAAGCTCCTGGTAGTAAATCCACCATTGGGACAGCAAACAACTCGGTCTGAATTCAGAATACCAGAAAAATTTTTATAATTTTTACCTCCCAGGGTCAGGCTGGTGGGAGTGCACAGAGCAGCAGACAGACAAAAAACCAGGGATTATTATCAATTTAATGTTGTGAGCTTTGGTTTAATTTTGTAATAATCAACATTTTCCTGCTGGTGGTGTTGTAAAATGGTGAGCTATCATGATCAAATACATCCTTTATCTCAAAGCACAGCAAAATCTGATGTAATCACAACTAATGGAAACTACAGAAAAGGAAATAAATTTAAAGAAGTATCCCAGAGAATTTCAGTAGCTGTTATGCCTACCCGTTTCCATATTTCTTCTTTCTAAAGTAGTGATGACTGGAAAATGAAGTGATTTAATTCCAAGCTGGGAGAAAAAGGCATATTGTGATTTTTTCAATTAATCAAAATTTTTGTAACACAAGTCCACAGTCAAAACATGTCAATAAATTATAAATGTTTCCATTCTGTTAATTTATGCAAAGACTTTTTAAATAGGAGCAAAACCCAAGGCACTGCATTCTGCAGCTGTTCAACAAGACATTTACATGTTTTCCAAATAATTCTCCCCACTTTAAAATAAAGTTTCTTCAAAGTAGAAGATAAAATGGGGATGGGAGAAGAACTACCAGATAGAAATATTTTTTTATTTGCTTTGAGTATGCATGCTTCTTTAAAATTATCTGGAGAAAAAAGATGGATGTCAGAAGGACTGAAAGATATTAGAATAAAATTCCAGTTAAAGAAGTATAACAGGCAGCTCTTTCTGATTTAGTTAGTACCATTCTTCCCTTTGGGGGACTGTTTACCCCCAACCAAAACAACTGTCTCTGTTCACAAGAAATTCAAGACGAGCTGTTATAACAAACTGCCAATTGCAATTCAGCTGGGATTTCATCCTACTCCAAAAAGCAGCAATCATAAAAGTTTTACATTGGAAAATACATCCTGTTACTGTACTTTAGGGTTTCATTTTATTCCAGCTATTTCTTCCGCTATCAGCCCTCAGTCCACCAATTCTGTCTCAACAGCCTGCAAGTAAAGTCTCTTTCAGAATATCTCCATGTTGTACTCAAAGTGTTTCCAGAGCAAAAATTGTGTTATTCTGGGCACGGAATCAGTGAAGTGTTTCTCCCTGCACAATCCCATCTTATGGCCTTACACATACCTGTTCCTGACCTTCCTTTAACAGAGTAGAGGGAGCCAGTGATGATGAAAGGGGCAACTGATACCACCTGAAGTAACTCTGCCATGTCCTCAGAAGGTCACTGTATTCAAGAGACACACTTGAGTTGTGTCCTCAGACATTCTTTGTACTCACAAGGATTATGTTTATCTTGTAACACTTCCTAAGTGAACACTGACAACTTTATCTCACTGTACAACTCAAAAAGATGGGGCTGTAGGCACACATCTGTACTGTGTGTGCAGTAATCCTACAGGCACCACAAAAAGGTGGTCCCAGCAGCAGCAGCTGGCTTTGTAAAGGAGGCTTGGCAGGGGAGTACTCAGTAGGGGTTTAGTTGTCTGAATTGGAAGCAGGAAAATGTGACTGTAGGCAACTGCAGATAAGCTGGACTGGATGGGTCATGGACTAAGAATTACTGGCAGAGTCCAAAAAGAAATTTGATCGAGCAATACTCGAAGGTTTACAAACTGCCTCATAAAACTTTAATTTTTAGAGCCACTGACTTCACTACACTCAAAAACATAAGAAGGACAAGAAGAAAGGGTGGGGTTTTGTTGCAGTCTCTCACCCTTTGCAATCCATAGAGCAAAGCACAAATATTTTTCTCCGCTCTTCTGAGGTCAGGAAAGGGAGAAAGGGGTATTTGTGCATTCCCACTCCAGTACCAGCTTTTCTAACAGCTAATGCATAATAAAAAGTTTATCCTGACAAGGCATTTGAATATTGCTCTCTGAAAGCATGAAGTACTGCAGTTAAACCTACAGCACTGATAACATTGCTGCGTGCACTGGAGCCAATTCCCAGCTGCCAGAAGCTCTTCCAGGAGGTGCTCCTTCACAGTATTTGTAAACACCTACACACACCATTGAAGAGGATTACAGAGATTTATGAAAGAGGGAAAAAAGGCCTACAACACTGAGCATTTTCTTATTAGGTATGGTGGGGTTTTTCCTTCTGGGGTTTTCATTTCTGGCAGAAATAGAAATAGAAATATGGTAAACATGCTTTCTTGATTAATTGACTTGCACCTGCTGTCAGATAAACTCACTTTATTTCACCCATCTGCTCTACCACCTATTACACATAGAACAGCTATGTTCCATATGATTTAAGGACATTTCAATATATTTCCTTATACTGAATTTTTGTACCTCACATTTTGCTGGTAAAACAGCAACATGGAACACTGGTTAATAAGTGTTGAGTAATTCTCAAATGGATTTAGTAAGTAACTCTTCTACTATAGTCTTTCAGCAGACACAAATAGAAAGAACAAGGAAAACTACACATAACATTTGTAATAAAATCATCCAAATTACTATAATTTGAAATGTTTGTATAATACTAATACAGACTTTGATCATGAGAGATAAGGAAAAAATGAGTTGAAACAAAATTTTAAAAACCCCAAGAGATCACAAAAATGATCCTTCATATACAAAAGTCTAACCACATCACACAAAAGTGATTGCTGTGGTAAAAATAAATGCATGACAGCTGATTTTTTCCATACGTATGTTATTTGCCACTAAGCACTCTATCAACATCATGTGGTAATATCAAACTGCTGCAGGATTAGGACTTAACTTATATGTTTACATCTACATTTACAGAACAAAAAGTAGTCCCTGTCTCACCCAAAACCTTGCTGCTGGGCCAGTCCTGGAGGCTTCCGATATAGGGTCAGGATTTTCCTGTTGGAGGAGAGGTTGCTATCACCAAGGTATTTTCCACCTGTGATTACATACATTGTATCTGGATTTGCTAATAACAGGGCTTCAGTCACTGTTCATTAAAGAAAAATAAAACTGTATTAAAAAAAATTTCTGTATAACTTTCTGCTTCTGTCTTGTGTCTTTTACTTGGGAACTTCACTGTCTTAAAGCATGACCTCAGGGTCCGGATTAATACGAACCATTTCAAATGACACATTAAAAGTTAAATTTAGAAACACCATCTACTCTGTCACATCAAAGAGACCTTCAAGATTTGTTCAACATGACAATTATCCACAACAGCTCTGAAACATGTGCAGAGCCAGTTGATTTCAATATGAACCTGGCCTATTGTCTCAAAAATATATATACCACATGTATTAGTTTATTAATTAAAAATATTTCTCGTTCTCTACCTCCCCTTTTCTCCTGCCACCTGAATTACAGACCCTTTGGACAGGATTATGAAACTTTATTTAGGTTATCTCCTTATACACCTTGACCAGTATATGGGGTTTGAAGGCCAAAATACCTTGCATGGAAAGTTGATAGAACTGGGAGAAACTGGGAGAAACCTGCTGAGGTTGAAATAATGTGTTGTTTGTACTCTTAGATACATAATGGCATAAGCAGCACTTGATTTGATTCACTTTTAATGGAAGACATGACACCAGCTGACTCATGTATTTATAAAAATGTACATACTCCCTTTTGATTTTACAGCACTCACTTGCAGGGATACGCTAAAGGAAATCCATTTTTTATATCGGATATACAGAAACAGTATCTTTGGTTTGTTATCACCGAGAACTGTATAAACAAGACTCTTTCCCACTACAAAAATGTGTCTACTTTGCCAATGTTAAATAATTTCTGGCTTGGTTCTCTGAAAATGTGATTACAAAAATAGTTCCTACTTCAGCAACAAATCCACTCTTGAAGTGTGATCAGAGTCACATTTTAGTGATAAAAGCAAATTTTCTTCCTGTCACATTCTAGAGCTGTACCAGGTAAGAGCCCATGCTCAGGAATCCAAGGACAGAAGTGGGATATATTGTTAAATGAAATAGTAAAGAGTGGTGCCTGTAGGGTGCCAAGATCCCTGTATTCCCTGTCCATGGCAGTGGCAGTGCAGGGGCTCAGTGGTGCAGGGTGTCAGTCAGAGGCTTTATCTCTTTGACTGCCATTTGTTATCAAGCAGAGATATGTCCAACTGAGATTTTGTTAACAAGGTATGAAGGCTACTTCTCCACACAGTCTCAGGATCAAAGTATCCTTGTTTATTTCTGATTTTATGTGTTATTTTTCTGGGTGCTAGTCATGGCTATTAACCAAACACAGCTGCTCCTGTCTGTGGAAAGAGGGGAACTAGGGCTCCAGGGCTAAGTGTGCATGCACTTTACTAGCTTCTTAAAAAAGTACCTAAGAACTTCCCTTAATGAGGTAACAATTACAGTACAGGACTGCAGGGCCTTGTTAAAACAATCTACAGCAGCAAGGGAGAAAGGAGCCCTCTCTAGCAAGAAGAAACTCTGGAGGGAGAGTGGCCATACGAACTCTTCATTTAATGCTTCTTAGCCTCCAAAATTCCCTTAATTGCAAACTGAAGAAGAATGAAAGAAGTTCCAGAGCTATGGCAAATCTTCTTGCCCCTGGACACTAATCCCCTCATTCTCCTGTCAGATGGTTACTCAGGTGAGACAAAATATTTGCCAGGACCTGTAAAATCTGAGTCCACCTATACTCAGCAGAACTCTCACTGGTGTTGATGGGTTCTGGGTTAAGTTTTAGCCACAAATCTCAATATCTGGTCTTAGCATGGGCCAACCATACAACTTGGAAAGCATAATAATCAGGACAACTCTTTACTTGCTTTTGAGTCACCATGAGTTGCCCACCAATAACCTTATTCAAATACAGATGGAGCCTCAGTTTCTGTGTAAAGTCACAGAAATAAATGTTTTGCATTGACACTCATGGCTTTTCCTTCTGCACATGTGCGGGCCAGCCCAGCCCCGCTGGAACTACTGCCTTGGGGGAACTGCTCTGAAACATCCTTTACATCCAACAGAAAGGACAAGAGCACAGGGGCCTGGATGAGCATACACCTTCTTTTCAGAAACTCTCCTGCTGGTAAGGGAAATAGAGCATCACCCTGAGGAGGGGGAAACACAGCTCAGTTTCACTGTCTCTACAGAGATGGCACCAGTCACTGATTTAACCACTAAACCATTAACACAGACACGGAACCATGAACTTAAAAATCTGCTGGAAATACTACTCTGGAGTTTCATTTTTGTAACTGTCATTTGGCTGTGCTCAATTAAGTAGATTAAAATGACTTCTCATGCTCATTTCCCACTGCTTCCAATGCCATCATCCCTCACTCAGGATCAGGGAAGAAGTAACCACATTGATGGCGATGCTGTCACGATTTGCATGGCACAGAGAGTTTTCCTTTAAGGAAGAAAGGAATTATACATGACTAAGACAGAGAAGGCACAAGGGAAAGGAAAGAGGAAAGTGATTTAGCAGAACATTTCAAACGTTTTAATAAATCATAAATTTACACTGAAATGTCACTTTAGTGAGTTTCCCTTACAATGATCACTGAATGACAATATATTCTTTGTCTGCTGAGTGTGTGAAAGGGTGGAATGTGCTCCTATGTTTGCACAGCATTTCTACAGAAAAATACTGATTGGAGCATAAATAATTTCAATTTTTACATCTACAGGTCTTTTCACATAGTCACAGATCAGCACATTTTAGGAAAAAAAATGAAATGGTACAAAAGTACAATATAAGCAGAGATCTCATTCAGAGTCCTTAAAAATAGTAAATCCACAAAAACCCGGGTTCTTGTTATTTTGAAAATGGAACAACTTTATGCTCTACTGATTTTTTAATGCAGGAGATCTTGGAGAGAAGATGTAAGTTGATGCCATGCAGAGATGCAAGAAAATATTTTTTGAAGTGGAAGAATCAGATAAATCATGAATCACCAGTGTCACTGCTAAATCTGCGCATGTGCTCAATGCTATTTTTAGATCACTGACCACCATCCTACCATCCTTGCCCAAGGATTTTAAGCACTGTTTTCAAAGACTCATAAGCAAATGAGACAATCAAACATGAGAAATCAGCATAACCACCACAGTACTTTCTTACTTTCTATTCTGCTCTGAACTGCAATTTTCCACTTAGAGCATTATTGCATCCCAAAATTCAGAGTTTTAAGCCAGAAACTATTTGCAGATTCAGTTACAAAACAAGTGATTGATGAATGGATGTAAAAATCAATAGGAATGGATTTAAGTCATCAGGTATAAGCTGACTATCAAAGATACTAAAAAACTCCATCTACTTTTGCTTTCACAGAAAATACAACCATGCCAAAAGCAGATACTGTAATTAGTACACTTGCTGTTGTTTTACAGATAACTCTCTTTGGAAGATAGACTCTAAATGGTCTATCCTTATGCATATTCCTGCTACATTTCAAGATTGTATTCCTATACATCTAGCTCTTAACAGTGTTAAACTCAACAAGATTCAAGAAAATGGATGTTAAGAAGAGCAAATACTTTAAAAATCCTCCTTTTTTAAAATGTGCTGCCAGTACACTGCTGTAAGTATTGTGAACCTGAGTAATTTGGACACAGCAGCATTTTCTTAAATATTGTGTAATAGCCCAAGACAGAATAAGAATCTAAGAAAACTGTTTATAGTAGAGAGCAAAACTAGCATTGTGTCTTCCTTTTCATCCTCCCAATTTCTACTTTCTCACCCCAACTCCTCAGCTCTTTTATAACCACAGAATCAGAGAGATGCAGGTTAGAAGGGACCTCTGGAGGTCATTTGGTCCATTGCACTAAGTATCACCAACTTCTGAGTCAGATCCAGCTTCAAAACTAGATGAAATTTCTGAGGGTTATGGCTAGTCCAGTGCTGAATATCTTTAAGGACAGAGATTCTACAACATTCCTGGGCAGCCTGATTGAATGATTGTCCAATCTAACTTTTTTTCCTAGAGTTTATCTGGAATTTTCCTTGCTGTCAGTTGTGCCTTCTTTTAGTCCACACCCTTCTTTGGTTCTCCTCAAAAGTGATGGAGGCAAAATCTGGGTACAACATGACCACTTCTGTTGCTTTAGACAACCGTGGTATTGCAATAGTCCTTGCTAATTGCATTCAGACTTTCTTCCAAAATACATTTTTCAAGTATGCTTTAGGGCTCTAAGTCACCTGAGGCTTTGCTGACAAGAGCTTCACGATGGCGTGTGGGAATCTGATCAGCCTCTGCAAGACACATACCTGGTTGGCAGACAAACAAGTTCTCATTGCTAATACTGAGATCTACAACATTTAGCCGGACTTTTTTAGCAAAGGGAAGATTAAGATACTTTAGTCAGTCTGAAGACCCAGGAAAGAAGTTCTTGAAAGAAATTAATGCCTCTCTCAGAGAAAAATGAGAAAAAACACTGGTTGAGAGACGCCATATTATCTTCTGCATAAAGTTCATATAGCCCAAGGGATAATATGGGATGACAACAAAAGGGGTTGACTGTTTTTAAAAGGAAGCATTGCTGAAGCAATATTTCGTATAACTGAGGTTATAGTTATAAGTGGGTAAGTGTAGGTATTTCAGATGTTACTGTGGCAAAGAAGTGCTGAAATAACTGAAAGAGTCAAGGAAAACCCATGGAGGTGTGGTATGCTACTTCACTGATGTTTATCACCTGGCATACACAGCAAGATGACTGACAGCTGAATGAGACTTGTCCTTCACATCCTTTTTTTCCACAGAATGTTTGGTTGGGTGTATCTGTAAGGGGGGGAAAATGGATTCCAGGTATTGACAGCTTGACACAACAGTTTAGACTAGCCATTTCACCTTGTAAAATAATTAGCCTGGAAGTGAAGAATCAATCTCAGGAATGTGCTAAATGGAGCAATCATCCAGCAAAGTGAACAGAAACAGGATTTTCCAGTTACAGTGAAAGAATCATTGAAACATCCATCTGTCCAGTACACAAACACAATAAAGGAGGCAAATGAAATACTCTTTTTTTACCTGTTCTGCTATGTGATCAGAATTAAAACAGGAGAGCTTACAGGATGTACTATTATATTAGTTCCAGTGCCTGCTTTATGGGGCACCATGTCTTTTGAGAGCTACTAAAGCAATAAAAATAATACCAGATCTCAACAGCATAAGACAATTTCTGTGGAACAGAAGATGTATGAAAAAATAAGACTGCAGTGTGGCCTAACAGAACTGAAAATTGTGGGGAGGACTAGTAAAACTGATAGAAATAAAGTTTTAATACTAGCAAGACATTTACAAGCATGGAGAAAGAGCTCCAGGAAGCCTTCTCGTTGTTTGACTAATGAACTCAGACAGCTATTCCCCTCAAACACCAGCAGTCATACAGAATAAATTACCAAATAACCCAAACAAACATAAAATGAGTTCAACGACTGCAAGTGATGGTTTGTTTACTCTGGTGAGAAGACAGAAAACACACCTAATAAAAAAGTAATCTGCACATGCAGACCTCTGACTGTAGCCAATACATCCCGGGGCAGCACTGAATGAAACAGTCAGCAAGCTGATTAGTAGGAGACAAAGGTGGCATTTAAAAAAAGAATGGTTTGTTGATTTCTGATCATATACTTATGAGTGTTACCTCAAGCACACTCACCAGCAGTTTTTTTCTAGGGACTCCCTAATACAAGGCTCTGTTCTGCTAATGGGAAGGTCCTGTCCCGTTAGGATCACACAGGATTCCTGTCCCCTCCGCTCCGGGCTGCGGGTCAAAGCGGAGCGCGTCAGGGACAGCTGCAAGGTTTTCCTCGAGTGCCCTCCCCTGACCTGTACCAACGTAACGCCTGTGCTAATGTGGATGTAACCCAGCGTGTCCAAGTGAGCTCCCGCTGCACGGTACAGCTCCACCTACTGATGCGAGTATTCCCCAAGTCACAGGACGGCTCTGCTGCCTGGGTTTAAGCAAACATTTCTGGTTCAGTAGAGTGCCGGTATCACTAGAAGGCATCCAAGGACAAGAGCACAAGGAGCAGGGGCGTGCAGGGACACGACGCTAAGAAACCTGAAAAACTGTAGCTCAGGTTTACGCAAATGCCAAAAGAGGGTGCTCAGAACTTCGTCAGAAGCAGCGTGACACGAACTTCTGAGTAGCCCTAATCAAAAGCAAAAATCCATCTCTCGAATCCACTCTCTCCAAGTCACGCGAGGGATGAATTTGGCCCCTAGTGGAATGGGAGTATAATCAAATTACATTAAGGGAAAGGACTTTAATTAATAACATTTAACTATAGTTATATTATTTTGATTGTATTACTGTATTTTTGTCACATATGATTTATTCTTCATTAAGTGTTATTGTGGTAATATTCCCCAAGAGTAAGATTTTATTAGCACTTTGTCTTATTTGATGGCTTTATTCATGCACCTACTCAAGAGATTTTATAATTGTATTATAATATTAGTAATTACTAATATATTCCTAGATGAACACTTGTCCTGGTTTTAGACAAATTTTGGGAGGAGACTCTGAAAAGGTATCTCCTCTAAAAGGCAGACTTACAGCCCCTCCCCCCAGCCAAGGCTCGGAATTAAAAATCTTCTTGGAGAGACGTGAAAAAGAAACTGTTTATTAACAAGTGATGTGCACGCAGGCACAAAGAACACGAAACAAACAAAAAAGAACAAAAACCCCGAACTTGAATAATATTCTACCGTGGAGGAAAGATGGTGGAATTTTCAGAGCTTCTCTTTAGTTCAACTCCTCCTGAAGGTTCGGCCCAGCTGGGCCGGGGGGTCCGGCAGCTCCTGGCGAGGGTCCCACCGACTGTCTCCCCGGCGATCGTCTGGTTGTTCAGATGGAAAAAAAAACCAGGCCAAACAGTCCAAAAAGCCCAAAAAGAAAGGGAGAAAAAAAAAAAAAGAAAAAAAAGAAGAAAAAAAAAACCCTGCAATCCCAGCAGGAAAGCAGAAAAAAGGGAAAAAAAAAAAAAGGGACCAGGGAGAAGGAAAACCCCCTGTCCTAACCCACAGACGGGCAGACTCCTTCTGGAAACCAAGGGCAAAAAAAAAAAGAAAGAAACTTGTGCTTTTATCTCAAAGAGATAGAAGCAAAGCACGCCAGGTCCTCTCTCCGTGAGTCCAAGGTCACAGAAACCATTCCTGGGCTTAAGCAGACGATAGAAAAAACCAAAAACCAGAGCATAAAAATCACCCCAGGACAACACTAGAATAAGACATTATAAAAATATAACTGAAGAAAAAGGAACCTAATTTCTTTTTGTACTTCAGAGGTGGTTCACTTCCAGCAAGTATGAAGAATATTGAAGCTCAGGACCTCCTATGGAAACAGAAAACTTCTGCAGTCCTCTGCTAAATCCCATTTCAGAGATTAACCTCAAGAGAAGAAGAGCAACTTTCAAGGAATTTGATAATGATGCTAAGGCCTACCAGTATTCCTAGGGAAAGATTCGGCTTCCCTGAGGTGCTACCTCAAAGTTTTCCTGTTAACTGAGGAAAAACTATTTGCACCCCCTTCTAACCTCCACTCTTAGAATAAGGCTCACATGTGGTGTCTGATGTGGGGAACTATTATTTTGGCACCATACATTCAAGCTGCAAGATGTTAACCCACAATGAAAACCCCATATCTCCAAAGCTTCTGTGCTGAAACATGCATCAGAAGAGAGTGGACTACTGCTTTTAGCAGCAACCCACACAAAAGCAGCCAGGTGGATGAACAAACCAAGGTACTGCTAAAGGAAGACAGTTGGCAAATGAAAGTTTACAGTCAGGTTGTTTTTCCTCAGGTGCAATAATACTGACACCTATTTGTGGACACAGGGTGAAAGGGACATGTGTGCCTGAGCTTTGGCAACATCAGTTCTTCCAAAAACTTCCAAAGGTACAGCCAGACCCTATGCTGATAAACCCCAGAGGCAGTGGGAACACTCCTCTTGCAGATACTTGGAGAACATCCAGAGTGGAGACTTGTTTCTCCCACAATGCACTGTAAGTGCTCAAGCTCAAACTGCCAAAGCCTCGAATACTATTTTCCATGATTCTTTAGGATTTTCATCTGCTCTTTGAGAAACAATCATCCCAGTTTTGCCTAAAAGACTTTCTCTTTTCTCCTATGGAGATACTTTAACTTTGTACAGGAAATTAACTGCCCACTTTGTACAGTTTATTTTTCAACTCTTGTCGTTCCTGTTCATGCATTCTGGCTGGCATTTAGATCCCTACAGGAGTCTCTGGGTGATGACACCGCCAAGAAGATGAGCCTTCTGGAAACCCTTCCTATGCTCCCCCCCAGCAGATCTGGAGCTCTGTTTGGAGCTTTCTCCAGTTAATTCCTCTATTGTCTCCCTCATGGCTTCTAGGTCACAATTTTGCTCCTGATTTTGAAACACAATTTCACACTGGCCATATTTTACTTGGGGAATTCAGACAGCTCCCAGCTAGGACTGGATTTCACACATCAAAACTTTTCAAGCTACACTTTTTAAAGAAAGACAAATTTTATTTTCTTTGTGTAATGTTTCCCTGTAATTATTATTAGCAGCAAAGAACAGTTACAGTAATGCAATCAAGTTGAATAAGCAGGTTGTTATAAGTTTCTCTGGGAGAAAAAAAAAGACACGAGTCTATCTTTCAGTAATGGATACTAGTTTTTTAAATGTCACTGTGATTTTCAAGCCTTTATTCTCCTTGTGAGTCTTCTTGAGTACAGCAAGAGTTGTCTGCTCCCTTAGGAATGGGAGCTGGGTGTAGCAAGGGGAACCCACAGGGGTCTGTCAGGGCAGGGTCTGGCACAGCTGTGGGGGGCTAGAGACCAGCCTAGCTGGGGTGTTGCTGGGGCAGGGGATTTCCTTTCCATGGAACAGCCCATCTTTCTCAGTCATCCACTGCTCCTGTGCAGTCTGATAGTGGAGACAAACCAGCTGATGGATACAGACAGGCAGACAGCGGAGACAGACCTCCCTCAGCCCCCCACAACTGGGTCTCTTGTGCCAGCTCACGTTGCTTTACAGTGTCTGTGGGCAGTCTGCAGAGGTGGGAAACAAAGAGAGAAAGAGAAACCTCTCTTTCCACATGGGGAAATGAAGTATGGAGGATACTCTCACCAAACCCAGACTGAGATGGGAAAAGACTCAGCTTGATAAATGAAATGTCATCAGTGCTTTAGATGAACACATGCATCAGCAGAGGCATGTTTTTGCCAGCTGGTTGTACACCAGACTTTGAGGGAAAGCAAGGGGAACTGAAAGACAAATATGAAAACCAGTGGGTGCTCCATGGCTTTGAAGTGCTGGCAACATGCAGACATGAGACTGCAGGACCAACCACAACACTGGCCAGCTTAAAACTGGAATTGTGGTACCTCTCATTTTGCAACTTTAAAACATGCAACTGGCTTACTGCTGTTTTGGACAACATAATACTCCTACTGAGCAGAGCCACAATGGAAAATCATGGGTATTCTGACCTGCTCCACTACTTCTCAGCCACCCTGCTGAAAGATTGCTGCAGCCAGTATGTGCTGGATCGGGATGAGAGAAGCACAATGAACTGAAAAAGCTCACAGCTGCGTGGCTGCAGCAGGAGACAGTGTACCACTAACTAACCAGTGGATACACTACATTGCCCAATGTCTAAATTTACCCTTCCTCAGACAGGCAAGTACCTGCATCAAGTAAAAATCTTAGTAAGTACATTAAATACTGGAAATAACACACCAATAGTATTTATAACACATGGGGACGTGGCCTCATTATTTTAAGAAGTCCGTGGCTTTTGTGCTAAAAACTTTGTGGCTGCTACAATCTCTAATTCCCACACTACATCTGAGTTAAATTATTATGAGTCTCAAAAACTCATGAAATTAATTGGAGGAGTTCACGGCATCAAAAATGTGTTTTACATGTCTAGACAAATCTGATTACCATCATGCCCTTCAGAAACATGTTATATATTCCCAGCATATCAGATTTTACATAGCATTACCATTAAATGTGGTCTAACTTCAGCTGACAAACCAGAGAATAACGATTAGGATGGTAATTTACTTCAGCTTTAAGAGATGAATTATATTAACGTCAAGGAAGATAAAGATTTTGACAATGGCATCAGATGGCTCTGAATAAAAAAACTCCTTCATTTTATGTTAAATGTATTTTTAAAATGTATTTTCAGTACCATAAGTAAGTAAGGTAAAATAAAAATCAAAGTTTTCGTTGCATTCATTTTGCCAATGACTAGTGTGAAATAGGCAAATCTTACTAAATAAAACCAGATAGAAGCTCAGGTTATCACTTGCTGTTTCCCTGTTTGGCATCTAAAACCAGCATGCACAAACCCATGCCAGAAGCATCACAATCCCTAATTCTCACTTCCATATAAAAAACTAAGGTATAGAGGGCTTAAATATTATGTTCCTGGTTACACAACTGAGACCAGAAAGTCCACGGCCTATGGGCAGTGAGGTCCTGCCCCAGGTTACTGCGAATGCAGGGAGGACAACGTAAACCAACAGCTGGAATATGAACACTTTACCCATGCAGCCTCTGAGGCACAAGGCAACGAGCTCTGCAATCAGTAATTCTCCCACGTTCTGCAATATTACACTCACCTGTGGTGGTCAATGCCCTTCAGAGGATATTTTGTTGGCTGCATGAACATGGAAAGAATTATGTTTCACATATAAAGAATTATGTTTCACATAGAAAGAGTTGTGCCATTGAGCATGCCCTAAGCTTTGTCCTGTCTCAGTTTTAATTAATACTGCTCAATGCTTTGCAAGGACAGAAGTAAGGCTGCTCTTCCTTTGAATCCTCTCTTTCTGTAAATCTTTCCTGGCCCAGTTAAGCTAATCAACATTCTTACAATGCTTTCTCATATGAAACTGTCACTATTCTTTAAAAGTGCTACTATCTACCAATTACCATTTTCTACTGCTTATAACACTTCTTTCCTTTTCATTAGCACTTCAAAATATTCTCACGTTCTACAATATCTCATTAAACTGGAATCCTGATTATTTCTATTGTGCTAGGAAGTGTGTCACTGGCACTGTAATGGTCCTTTTTTCTATTTTAACTATCCAAATGAAGCAAAAATCAGTTTCATTTCATTCTTTCCAGACAAATCCCAACTGCTTTTATTTAAGCATCTGTATTTGTATTATACAATCCCTATTTATATTTCCAATGCTACACTATTCCACTGTAATGAAACATCTTTCCATGGCATGTTCTGACAGGATATAAGCATGCATACTAAGGCAAAATTATGAACAAGATTTTGGTAATTTCCACCTCATTTTGAAGCTCTTCTTAGCACTGCAGTGACAAACAGTCCCTGTGTAGGTGGGGTTCCCTACTTACAGTTGGGTAGAGGCACCTCTGTTCATGTAATACTCACTCGCTTTTTCCCTGGCATGTAAAGTTGGTGCATTATTGCTGTGGGATTACTGGAAATGTTCACTGTGAAGCAAGCTATGCCCTAGCACATGCTGGAAAATCACAAAATGGGAAGAGCAGTCCAGTTCTTGAGTATTGCTGATGAAAATATGGGCCAAGAGAAAATTGATAACAAATAGATGATGCGTGAAGGTAATCACAGTATTATTCAGGCAGGTAAAACAAGGAAAGATCACAGAAAGCAAATTGGATTTTTTCTGTAAGTATCACATCAAGAGGTAATTTGACAAAGGTGACAAAAAGAGAATGAGGTGGTTTTGCAGGTATTTGTAAGGTATGTGAGATGGAGCTTCATGAAGAAAAATGTAAGGGTGTTTACAGAGGTGGAATTTCAAAAGCATCTCAGAAATTTTAGAACGTAAACCCTATTGGTTTTTAGTAAGGTTGATACTCATAAAGCACTTTGAAACTACAAGCGTAATTTCTTTTTCTCCTGATCCACTTTTAAAATACAGATAAATTACTGTCTAAATGAAGATAAATTGCTTTACTAAATAAGGTCAAGCATAATCCTCTGAGAGTCCCAGGTGCTGTAAAATCATTATTCGGCCTTTGGTGGATGATTTAGACCATCTACAGTGATGTCTACTTCACAAGCAACTTGTGGGCTGCAAATAATCTTTTGCAAGGATTCTAGGAGAGAGTGGGGAAGACAAACTTTAAATGACCAAGCACTAAAAGCGTTTTACCTTCAAAAGCATTGGTATTTGTGGAGTGTTGGTAGAAAGTAAAATGGCAAGCTGTAGACAATCCAGGAGACTCCAGGGATAACTTCTTAAGCCAGGTAATAGCCAGCCCTACCACAGGGAACAGGACACCAGATTTGATGGTCACCAAGATAACTGGGGATTTCAAGATTGGAGGTAACCTAGGTTGCAGCAATCATGCATTGGTGAAGTTTGCAGTCCTGAGGAATACAGGTCAAGTAAGGAGTAAAGTCAGGCTTCCGAACTTTGGGAAGGCAGACTTCCAGCTCTTCAGAAAGATTGTCAGAGGGATCCCCTGGGAGACTGCCCTTGGGCACAAGGGAAGGGAACAGAACTGGCAAATCTTTAAAGAAGTCTTCTACAGAGCAAACGAGCTAGAGAGTCCCAGGAGCAAGAAATCATGCAAGGAAGGCAAAAGACCAGCATGGCTGAGTAGAGACCTGCTGGTCAAATAAAGGGAAGAAACAAAAGCAGAGGCAGTAGAAACTAGGACAGGTAACCTGGGAAGAGTATAGAAAAGAAGTATGATTGTGTAGGGACGGTGTGAGGAAGGCCAAGGCAAAACTTGAACTGAACCTGGCAAGGGACACAAATAATAACAGGAAGGGCTTCTACAGGTACGTTAATTGAAAAAGGAAGGTCAAAGAAGGTGCAATTCCCCTGATAACAACACTGGTGAACAGGCAATATCTCATGAAGAGAAGACTGAAGTAATCAACAACTTTTTTGCCTCAGTCTTCAATGGCAACCGCTCTTCCCACACCTCTTGAGTGGATGGATGGAAGGATGGGGACTGAGAGAGCTAAGTCTCTACCACCGTAAAAAAAGATCAGGTTCATGATCACCCAAGGGACTTGAACATACACAAGTCTATGGGATCCAATGAGATGCTTCCCAGAGTCCTGAAGGAATTAACAGGCGTAGTTGCCAAGCCACTCTCCATATTTGAAACTCATGGCAGTCGGGTGAAGTCATAGGTGACTGGAAAAAGGGAAATATTGCACCCATCTGTAAACAGGGAAGAAAGGATGACCCTGGGAACTACCGACCTGCCAGCCTCCCCTCTGTGACTGGAGAAATCATGGAACAGACTCTCCCAGAAGCTCCGCTAAGGCGCAGGGAGGATAGGGAGATGATTCAGGACAGCCAGCACGGCTTCACCAAGGCCAAGTCCTGTCTGACCAGCCCAGAGGCCTTCTATGATGGGGTGACTCCATCCGTGGACACGGGAAGGGTTACAGATGTCGTTTATCTGGACTTAGCCCTTTGACATGGTCCCCACAACATCCTTTTCTCCAAACTGCAGAGAGATGGATTCAATGGGTGGACTGTTAGGTGGATTAGGAATTGGTTGGATCGTCACATCCAGAGGGTCGTGGTGAAGGGCCCAGAGTCCCAGAGGACATCAGTGACAAGTGCTGTCCCTCAGGGGTCTGTACTGGAACCAGTGTTATTTAATATCTTCATCAATGACACAGACAGAGGGATCAAGGGCATCCTCAGCACATTTGCAGATGACGCTGAGCTGAGTGGTGCTATTGACACACCTGAAGGACAGAATGCATCCAGAGGGACCTGGGCAAGCTCAAGAAGTGGCCCATGGGAATCTCAAGAGGTGCAACAAAACCAAGTGCTAAGTTTTACACCTGGGTTGGGGCAACCCCCAGTATCAATCCAGGCTGGGGGATGAGCACGTGGAGACCAGCCCTGCTCAGAAGGACTTGGGGGTGCTGGTGGGTGAGAGGCTGGACATGACCCAGCCATGGGCACCTGCAGCTCAGAAAGGACTGGAAGGTGGCTGCCCTAAAGGGAAAAGAACAGTAGCAAGCACCTTTGAGCCCTCCTCAGGGGATCAACTTAAGCCAGATCTTTGTTGAAAAGCTAGAATGGTAATTCTTTTTATCAGAAAGAAAATTCCATATATATGTTAGGTGTCTGATTTGCATTAAGCTAAGTGAACATTAACAAACCAAGAGCAATTTAGAGCCACTTAAATAAAAATTAATTTTCCTCTTGGTTATCCACATTTTCCTACAGCAGTTTATGACACTATAAACCTTCTGTGATCCTCTCATTGCTTTAAATCTTACTAGGAAAATGAAGATATTCAAACACATGTAACAACTACATGAAAAAAAAAGGGTCCATCTTCTTTTTATTTGGTTAAGTTCTACATCAAGCTGTCAGTATATACCAGGTAATTTTTGAAAAGATGGGGCTGGATCTGCCTCATTTTAAAAAATGTTTTGGCCATGACTAATGAGTTTTCATTTTTTCATATTGTAGATAATATGTAGCAGAGAATTTTGCCTTTAATAAAGAAAAATAATTATTTTTCTATATGTATTTATGCTTTGCATGAAATTTACTTTACATAGATCTTCTCCCAGAAGAATGAGATCATTGAAATCAGGACAGAAAAGTCCATAGTACACCCTGATACATGATTCAACATAAATAAGCTCTATAAGTTTAGTATATTTGTATAATCATATGTTATTTATAACATTGAACATTTGCTTCTACGTTGCACTGCTGAAAACATTTTCTTTCCAATCAATTTTAGTGCATACAGAGTATCAGAAAAAGAATATACCTCCCTCTGATTAAGAGAAATTTGATACTGAAACTGGAACTGACTGAGACTGTGCCCAACTGTTCAGAGAACCAATTATTTTACACATTAACCTAAGCTCCCCTCAGCAGCTACTGTAAGAGAAGAACATGTCAGATTCTGGTTTCAGATGAAGACAAAATACCACCACTATTGAATTATCACAAGCTCCATCTGAGCTGAAATTTAAAATGGAATCAAAATAAAAATGTGTTTACAAAATTTCCCATTTCAAAGTATACTTTTGACCCTGCGCTACTTTTGTATACCACATAATAGCTTTTTCATGGATCCTAAGTAAGCTTGAGGTACAGAAAATTTTCTTAGTGACCCAAATTTTTACAAAGAATTCAGCTATTCAAACCAAAACATGGTTACAATTCCTTTTGTTGTTATGCATTTCAGTTAGTGTATCCAATTCCACACACAAGGTATCAAAATATGGACAGGCTGGCTTATTTTTGAAGATTATCACAGATTCCAACCCAAAATATTCTGAATTAAGATACATGGCTTTGTTGCTAAGAAGTCTTCAGGGGATTTGAATATTGGAGCTGGATTAAAAAAGCAAAAAATTCCACATTCTACTAGGTAAATGAATTTGCAGCTGTGCAAACTCTTCAAAAAATTCACTAAACTGCATTGACATTTCTGGCAGGAGATAGAAACTAATTGTACATTCTGATTACCAGTGTGATTACCCTATGTCTTAGGGCTAAATTACTCCCTGTGATCTGTTCACTTAAGCGTGAAATCTTCCAGGATGTCTGTACAAGACCAACCTAATGCACTTCTTATGTTGCCCCGATCTTGGAGAATATTATGCTAGTGGGTCTGCATCTGACTTCTGTTTCATTAAACATGCTTGCACATTTGCCCAAAATACTCTTCATTTTCTTTCCCTCATTATTGTCCAGAGCTGCTCTCTTCCTCATTCCACAGCACTTCACTTGGTAGGTGAATTTATTCGGTGTATTCCTCAAACTGGAAGTCAGACCCTTTTCCTTAGAGTTACTAGGAAAGGAGGCATATGTTGTCATGTCCCCGTGTCTGACCTCCTCTTCCTCATCATAATCATTAGGATAAAAGGGCTGATTTCCCATGGATTTGACAAGAGGTACAGATCTCAGAGGTGTAATGCTTTGACACTGATGATGGGCTCTGAAACCCAGTGAATTACCTGATGAAACAGACTTTCTCTGGGCAGTGAAGGACCCACCTACCTCCCAACAAAGGATACTGCAGAGATACTTGAACTGGTGGCAGCTGAATTCCAGTGCCAGACGTAGCAGCAGTTCAGCTGTGCCTCCATGAATTGCTTTGCTTATTATTCCATTACTTATTATTTGAGGCAGGGTCCAGACACACCTGCTCAGGCTGGAACTGAGCTCGTGTCTCCATCACTCAGTGTAGGTTAGATGCAGTCACAAGGATTACTGAGGATAAAAGGGATCTCTGTCTGACCTTTTTAACACAGTGTTTACTGACTAAGTCAGAATAGCATGAGCATAACCAAGCACCATACTTTTAAACAGACACCAAAAAAAAAAAAGATGTCAGGAGACATTTGTGATTGATGTACAACAAATCCATTGATGGCTTAAGTGGACAAAGGAAAATCATGGTTATTATCTGGAACAAAATTCTCTGGGAAAACCAATGCTTAATCTTTGGCAAAATAATCAGAAGAAATGAAGTCGGACAGTGCATGAAATGGATGAAGTCTGACCAGTGGTAATAACAGCACTATGGAAGTAAGAGAAAATATAGGCTCTATGTATGCTACCAAATCCCAAATTCCAAAAAACCAAATAAACATACAACAAACGCACCCCCCGCCCCCCCCCAAAAAAAAAAAGAAAAATAAGAGAAGCACCAACCAAGATGCAAGACACAGTAGATTACTCCACTTTGGAGGAGTCTGCATACATCAGTAAAACAGCAAAGGCCCAGGCAATGATGACCAATTGAGCCTTACAGGAGCCCCACTGAAAATAATGAGATTTCTTTTGTGCCACATTGTCAGGAATATACAGAAACATTTTGTTTAGTTAACTTGGGGCAAAGGGTTCCATACATGCCGAAATGCTGGATTAGTGAGAGAAATGCTATAAATGTAAGGTAACAACTAGAAAAGGTACACAGAGATCCTCGCAGGATGCATAGATATTGTAATACTGGCAAATTGATGGATTCCAACAAGATGAAGCACCTCTTTTAAAATATGCACCAATCAAGCCATGGGCAAATCTCTCAGGAATAAACTTTTTGTTCTGTTAGACTTTACTTCCTACTCTTTTTTTCTGGTTTCCCCACGTATTTTTGGACTTGTTTTTAATGATAATGTGCATTTGGTCCTCAGTTATTCCACTAAATGTCATCTGTAAAATATATAACTAGAAGATGTGATAGCATCTTTGATATTTGGTCTTGTACAAATTACGTCCCTTTATGGTATCCTTTACAACACACATAGATAATATATGAAGAAGGAGACAGCAGAAATCTGTAAGTTTGAAAGGTGATTTGCACTCCTCACACAAAGAAACAGCAATAAAAATAGGAAATTTATGATACAATTTACTCCTTCATTAAGCAGCAGACATTGTGTCAGCCAACAGCTATAAGGATTTCAGTATTGGTTCTGCCAAGTGTCTCATTAAAAACTGATAAAAGAAACAGCAATCTAACTTATGCTAAACCTGCTACTTTTCCAAGTGAAGTATGCTGTCACATTTTTACAAATTAGAATATGTATCTATTTGGATGCCTGTGCGACTACCGAACATTTCACAAAAATTTTAGAAATATCACATCATGAAAAACCTGTTAAGTCAGTTGTGCATGATATGCAATGAAGTACAATGCTTGATACTTTCTTCACCTACTGAGTCTCTTCTTGAGAAAGGTGTGATATTTGACACATCTTTTGGGGAGGATTCAATCAAGTATGCATTGTTCTCTGCCATAGCCTCAGAGCTGACTTCCACAGTCCATATTCTGTCTAATTTCTGAGTCATAGATGACCTTGCAGGCAATCAACTTTTATTACTTTCTGTCAGATAGCTGGGTTGATGTATAACTCTATTTCTATAAACAGGCTATTTCCTCAGCAGGTATCTGAGTTTTATCAAATGTATCATTTATCAAATGAAGCTCTTCATAGAGACTCGCTTTTCTGGGTTTAAGAGCAGTTTGTACTGAAAGAGACGACTACCATTACAAATTTTTCCCCGAAAATAGTATGTATCATTGCACATAAATTCCTACATAATGCCACATTTTCATATGAACACACTCAAGTTGCATTTATATTGCAAATTTATGCATGCAAAGTAAGCATTTGCACAAGCAAAATAAATAAAGGATTGCACGAATTCGAGGGGTTTTGGCACAACTTAGTCGGATTCTCTATATTTAAACATCTAGCCTCACACATCCTAAACATAAAGGAGTTTATGTCAACTTTAAAATCTGGGATATGTACTGTGAACATTTTGTAGAATACAAGAGAAAGGAGATATGGAGCTGCCAAAAGTTCACTTTTTACACTGTCAGGGCTTGGAAAAGTTATGCACTTGTTACTGGTGAAACACAAAGCTGGCATATACCTTGCCTCTGGGTCAGAGCTGTGAACGTCTAGGGAACTTAAACCTTCCTGACTGCTGTGGGACTTCACTGATGGAATTCTAAATCTCACAAAGTGAAGAACAACAAGCAGACTCTAATGCACAGTGAATTTCCAATTGTCCAAATACCAATCTAACCACCATTGTTTCACCATGGCTAGTATATTCACTTTCCTTAGGCTGTGCATTGAGAAAGACATCAGTGAGAAAAGTATATGTGGTAACAAGCAGTATTGTTTATTCATGTAAGGGAGATTTGAGAGAAAGATGTTGTGTAAAGACTTGCCAGTTACGCTTTGACTAAAAGGAAGAAATACAAAATACACTCATCACAGCGGAGCAGCTGAACCCCTTACTGAGACAGAGTACTTAGTGAAGAAGGCAAATGTATCTGGCAAAGAAGCCTAAGTATAGACACAGTTTTTCAGCCAAAATATACCCGAGCCATGCTGAATCACAGGGATGCTTCTTATTCCTGGAAATTTGCAGTGGCAGATACCCTCTATTAGTTTATGTCATGTGGATATGCTCACCCTTTAAAACATCACCTTTCTGGCCCCACAGTCCATGCTGTATGTGTTTAAGGCCTGAGTCTCCTTAAACTTTCTTCATGTCTCAGCCTAATACTGTGGCAGATTATTGTCACATAAATGTTAAGGAGCTACCTACATTTCCCACCATTATTGGGCTGCAGCCTTTAATCACAGCTGTTAATAGCCAGCTGCTTGTCTGAAGCTATGGCTGCTCCTCACTTTCAAGGCAGTTTCTGCACAGGTCTTGAATACCAAATGCAATCCCTGCAACATCTCTCTTTTACAATTGAGTAAAACTAATACAGAATTAGAAATAAAGCCACAATCAGTCAGATGTTGCTCCTTGACATGGCAAATATATTTATATTATATATGCAAAACTGAATCATGACAGATTGTGTCTGCAGGAGGCAAAAAAGCTCTGTCAAATCAAAGTTTCTCTCCTCAAAAATAAATAATTGCATCATGATAACAGGTTTCAGTAAGTCACTGGGGCCGCATGCTGTGCTGTCTTGATTTTTGGATAAATAATCTGTGTCCTGTTGTTTATTGGTTGAATGAACCTTTGGGACATGTGACAGTGTACAACTAGAACACGATGATCCAACCTTCAGGCATTTCTAATCAACATTTCAAAACTTAAACCACTTAACCACTTAATTAATAGTTAGCAAGCATTATCTAATTGAACCTTACAGTATTCTCAAGCACCTAGCTATTGATCTTTGTACCTTACAGACACCAACTCTGCAGTTAATTCAGCTGCTTGCAGCCACCACTGGAGTTGATATGGAGGCCAGGAGTAGTGCTCAGGAGCTCCTGAGTCATGGTGGAATGTCATGTCACGGTGACACTTCTAAGAGCAAGCTGTGACTGCAAAGAGAAGGCTGCTCATCTCCCCTGGTCTCCTGTTGCCTGTCTTGCACTACATTTAGCAGCCACGCCACATGATGCTTGCTGTCAGAGGGCCTGAACCTACGGCAGAGGTACGGGATCCTGCCTCTCAGGGAGGCTGAACTCGCTGGACGTGCCATTTGGATACCTCTGTCCTGCAGCAGGCAGTCCAGCATGTCAGACTGGTTCATGTGGGTGGCATAAGGAATGGGCAGATGTTACATCCAGAGCCTCACAAGCCTTTTAGCATGGCCCCCTATCTATAAAGTGTTCTGCTAGAAAGAATTGATCTCATGCATAAGGATATCTTTAATCCAGGATTCTTAGTAAAAAGTTTCCTTTTTGTCTTCCTGTCTTTAAGATTGTTGAGTTATCGCACAGATGCCACCATGGTTAACCTTCTGTTGCTACTTGTGCTTTTTCACAGCAAGAATAATTAGTATTTAACAGTAATCATTACTTTTGATGAAACATGACTGGGTTTTTTACTTACTTTTTCAGCGAAAGTATTTGAAGATATATTTTATTCACTGAAGAATGAATTTATTTTTAATTTTGTCACATTTAGTAATATATTTATATAAAGGAGTTAGACTTCACTGTAAACAGAAGAACAGTGGGTGTTCTAAAATTTAGCTCGTAATTATAGACTGGTAATTGCATATCTAATAGTAAAGTTGTAATTAGGATCATCCCCACATTCGGGTTAGTTTTAGCTTTGAGGTCACGGGCAATTCAGTGAGTCAACCAAACATCATCACACTTAACCACTTGTTTTTCTTTGCTGGCTCTATTTCTTGAAATGCAATCATTAAATAAGGACTGTGCATGCTTGGACACCTGCATGCAAATAAGATCACTATTTCCAAGCTTCTCTGCTAGAATTACCTCCCCCTCCTTCCAACTGTACCCCTCCAGCTATCAATTTTAGTTTTTATGGGGGCTGTGGGTTTTCAGACCTTCCTGGGGCTTTGGGGAAGAACTTGCTTTATCTATGCTGTGCCTGCTGTGACTGGGCTGCTGGACAGAATGGGCCCAGGCTGTCTGGACGACTGTTCCCCTACCCCAAGCAGTGGGCACTGCTTCCCTCCCATCCACAATGCCATGTAAAAAAAGGGCAAAGCACTGAAAACCTGCTGAGACCTCTGATCTCCTGGCTCACAGGACCCCCTGATCCTGCTAATCTGCAGCTGCCCATGCTTTCAGCATTCTCCATATCTCCATGCTCCTGCAAATCATCCATATGTCTCCAGCTTTTCAAATGACTGTTCCAGCTCTTCCACATTTGCTTCCCTATTTGTGGCAACTGCTTCTCTCATCATTCCTCTGTTTTTCCTACTCCATCATATGCCACATGAGCCTGCCATACCACCTGCCTTTCTCCCTTTCTCCTCCTTTTTTCTCTTTCACATAAACATCTGAGCACCTTTGCAGCTTCTCATATCTCCAAACTTCCTTTCTCCTTCCATTCTCCAAGATTCTCTTCCCAGATAAGGTCTCACCTTATCCCTTTCCATGCATGTGTCACTGGCAACTTGATTTCAGTGCTGCTTTCTTTCAGAGTTCTGTTTGGGCTCCTGGGTGTATTCCTCGTCTCCTCTTCCGGATTCAGAACTCACCATGAAAAATGCTAGAAAAAAAATAAATAAAAAAAGAAAGTACATACTAGTAAACATAATAAAATTAAACACTCCTAATCCAGATCACAGAAGGCAAAGCATTAAGTTCTACAGGTATACAAGCCACACAATCTAGAACATTCTTCAAGGTTAATTTTTTATAGACATTTACTACAAAGTCCTTCTGAATAAAAAAATAAATTTAGATAACATTCCAATACAGTACACTGTACAAACACAGTTTAGATAGTTAAGATGGTGGTGGTAACAGCCTCTGACCTTTGCAAAGTTCTTGTAAAAAAGCCCTTAACACACTTTATACAGGGCTGTAATGACTGTAATTGCATCTAGAACCAGACTATACATCTGTGAGGAGCAAATAGAAAACTGAAGGACAGAGGAGCAAAGTTCAAGCCATCTAAGCAGTTTAACTGAGCAATTGAAATATTTTGTAAACAGGGGGCTCAACTTTCAAGCCAACTCTGAACTTCTTGGTTTCATGTTTTGTTTTTTGAGCTGTAGTATCTCACAGCTGTCCCTTTAGGGTTTGTGGGTCTTTTTTCTTACTCTTAAATCAACAGCATCTGTTGTCAGCCTAAACTCCAGCTTAGATTCTGCACCTGTTCCACTTCAAATACTACCAGGGATTAATTAGGCTCATTTTCCATATGCTCCTGATGCTGAATTACATGTATTGCTCAATCACATAGCATGAAGGTGTTTGTTTTGAGAAACAGCGAACCAAGAAGGCTTTGCCAGCACACCCAGCTTATGTCACCAGCAAGCTGGCCTAAAGGATTTTATATGAGAGAGCGGAGTTTGGTCTCCAGCTTGTTTACTGGCAACGATGGTTTTAATTCAATTTGTGACCTTTCTTGTTACCTAGTTCTCAAAGAGATAATATGGACAAAGTGGATGGAGACCTGAGAAAGGTGACATAGTGAGTGGCATTCTGGCCCATGGTAGGGGAGGAGATTGGAACTAGATGACCTTTAAGATCCCTTCTAAGCCAAACCATTCCCTGATTCCATGACTGCATGATAATATTCAGTCTTCATAATTTGCAGAACCTTTTTTTCCTTATACTGAAAATGTCTTGTGCTATGAAAATGCAAGATACATTAACAAGATTTGATTGTTGGAAACTGGAGCTAAACTGGGTCAGAAACGAAGGATTACCAGGCTTATATAAGGATGGGAACACCCTCACAACAAGAACACGTGTGTTGGCGTTAACTGCTGCTCAGTTAAAGCGCTGCTGAACAGCAAAGGCTTCTCTGAGGAAGTGCTGTGGTCACAAGCACACCTGTAATTAGCGCCCAAAAATGAGCAATAACTAAAACAAGGATGAGCGGTAACTGTAGCATCCCAGAGGAGCCGACGGGCTGTGCACGCAGGCCGAGGGCGGGAGAGGGCGGCCATCGCCTGACACGCCAGAGTGTCTCCATGAGAGCGGACGGAGCGAGCCGGGGGCCGGCAGGACCTTGTGTGCGCAGGGGAGCGGGGATCAGCGGAACAGCCCGAGAGGGCTCCGAAGCGTGCGGCTCCTCGGAGCCCTTCCCAGCACCCCGACCCCTCCCGCGCGGCCGCCCAGAGTCCTTCCCGCCAACCCCTCGCGGACGGGCCCCGGCCCCGCCCCGCCTTCTCTCGGCATTG
>VYZT01051434.1:15395-32125 GCA_013400735.1 Pomatostomus ruficeps | reverse complement strand
TGAGCCAGGCGCAGTGCCGCGCCATGTTCGCGCTCGGCACCCGGCTGGTGCTGCAGGGCCCCGACCCCTTCCAGCGGCAGGTGGGACGGCAGGTGCTGGACGCCTACGGCCGCTTCCACCGCGCCGAGTTCGAGGCGTTCTTCAACCGCGGGCTCGTCCTCGGACTCCTGCAGCGCGGCTACGGAGAGCTGAGCAACCGCGACCCCGCCATCCTCGACTACATCCAGGCGGGGCTGCGCCTCATCATGAGCTGCCCCTCGGTGCTGGAGCTCTTCGAGCTGCTGCAGGTGGAGGCGCTGCGCCTGGTGTGCGAGCGGCCGGCGCCGCCGCTCTGCGCCCGCCTCTGCCAGCTGCTGGGCGACTTCCCGCAGTGCCTGCCCCGCGGCAGGAAGCTCTCGCTCGCCTTCTGCCAGCAGCTGGTGCGCAGCATCGCCCACTTCCAGAGCCAGGGCACCCGGGAGGCCGAGCTGCGCCTCTACGTCTCTCAGGTGACCCAGGTCAGCGCGCTGCTGAGGAGCGTCTGGAAGGCCGAGCCCGACACGCTGCTGCCCTCCCTGCAGGAGCTCTTCGCTGTCATCTCCACCGCGGGTGAGCGGGAGCAGCGCGAAGTAACGGGGACGTAGGGTATTCAGAGAAAAGGAAAAGCCTTAGCGCAGGCATCACCTGGGAACCATTGCTTTCTCACCCAGATACCAAAGTGCAACTTTTTGAGTGTCGAGAAAGCAAAGCCTTTTTTCCTGCCCACCCCCCAAAAGCTAGAGAGGAAATAGTGATTTATTTTGCTACAGAGCAGGGTGGTGGTTGGAAAAACTCCTTCAAATGATATACCAAAATGAAGTTTTGGTTGCCCCATTAGAAAGATTTAAAACTATCAGTAGTATATGCATATAAATATCTCAAAGGCTGTTGCTAAGAAGTTGGTGCCAGACTCTCTGGTGGTGCCCAGCAACATGACAAGGAGCAAAGGCCATTAACTAAAACACAAGTTTCACCTTAACATGAGGAAGAAGCTGTTTAGATTGAGGGTGGCAGAGCCTTGGAACAGGCTGCCCAGAGGTTCCTTCTCCCTCTGGAGACATTCCAACGCTGCTTGGATGTGTTCCTGTATTACCTGCTCCAGGTGACCCTGCCTTGGCAGGGGGCTCGTGCTGCATGGTCACCAGAGGTTCCTTCCAACACAGTTCTGTGATTTGGTGAAAAGCTACTCGTCCTCCTTGCTCACTGGAACTGTTTACCAAATCGGGATTATAAATACATATAAGTAATATATATAAAAGCAATATATAAAACTTTGCTATTTTAGGGAGCATCCAGTGCCTGAGTAATGAAAATGTGATTGTAAATAGGTCCTTTCTGACTTCTGAAATCTGTGAAGTACTGTATTAGTTCCCATTGGAAAGTGCCTTTGGTGTTGAGGCACCTGGGAAACTTAACATTGCATTTGCCATAAGTGGTTAGCAGAAAGTTGTTGAGATAGGACATGGGGAATACCAGCTGCAGTAAATCCCTAGGCTTAACATTAAGCACAATAAACAACTTATGGTACTTCTTTTTAGAAAAATATGAAACCTACTTCTCAATCCCACTTAGGGTGAAGGAGGTTGACAGATTGTCACTTTTATGCATGGATATGAAATGAACTAAAGGAGTTTGTAATTCAGTGCTATTCATTGTCCTTAATTCATTGAAACCCTTTAATTTTGGCTTGGTTTGTGATAATAGAATTCAAGATCTAGGTTAGATTTATTGTCACTTTTTAACTATGGTGAAGTTGTGGGACAGAACATAAGGTTATTTTTTTCTGTGGGGTTTTCTTTTTAGTTCCTTACACTGTGTCATGTTCATGTGTTACAGACACTTCATTCGAACCTTCTGTTGCACTGGCAAGTCTCGTGCAGCACATACCATTGCAGATGATTACAGTTCTCATCAGGAGCCTTACCACAGATCCTAATGTGAAAGATGCAAGTATGACTCAAGCTCTGTGCAGGTAATGTATTTCATTGTGAAGGGAGAGAAGAGTCTCTTGCTTAATCTTGCCTTTCTTGAAGTTATTTGTTATTTACATTCCATTAGAAAAACCAACCAAACAACAACATAAAAAAGAGGAACTTTTAAGATGGTCTTCCAAGTCATGCTTTCTGGGAGGTTAAGGTTGTAAGGAGAGATATGATGCTAGGGATGTTACTGGCATAGTTTGAGTTTAAGGTTTCTGCCTCCATTGCTATTGTGGCTTCATTCTCCAGCCCTGCTGGAGTGGATGAAGAGAGTTAAATAGAAACTGAGAGGAGATCTCAGTTTGGATGTTCCTCTTGGATGACATCTTAAGTGAGGTCTCCTTCCTAATGGAAGATGGCATAAGTAGGAAACTTCATGTTGTTTACAGTCAAGCTGAGAAACAAGGCTTTGTTTTCAGAAGATTAACCTTCCTGCTTTTCCAAGAATCAGGGTAGCATTCTCACGTGATTGTTTCAGCCATCATCTCCCGCTCTGAAGAGAGGAGACAGTTCAAAATGAGTTTTACTGCTTAGTTTTGAGGGGTTTTTCTGCTTAGATATCTTCAGGATTTTTTAGTAGGCTTCCCAGAGAACAGCCTCTATTACCCTTTTCACTCAAACCCTCAGGTGTTTTGGATGTTTTTTGAATGATAGAGGAATAGGAATGATGTAAAAGCAGGTGCATATTCTGTTTGTCATTAATCTAACCTTGAGTAAATGTGGTGGAGATGAGTAGCAGTGTTAACAGACTGGGATTCAGATTGCCGTCTTGGTTAGTATCTTCAGATATGTGAATAATAGTGATGCAGAAAGATGACAGTGATAGAAGGATGAAGACCTTGAAGTTCTTTTTTTAAACCCTATTGAAGAAGCTGTTATTGAGCACTGAAGGGTAGAAAAATAGGTAATGTGGTTAAATAGGGGACTCTTAGAAATTTGTATTGTTTAAACAATAACTTTTAAGAAGCCTTAAAATAAGAGTTTAATGTCTGCAATATTATTACTTTAAGTACATCCATTTTAGTGTAGTGTAATACTTAGACATTCATGTAGTGTAGCACTTGAGAGGGCTTTCTCCCACTGAAAACATTCCTTGTGTTTACAGTAAGTTGAGAAGCTGTATTTCAGTCAAAGACAAAATGAACATTAGTAATACAGTTTGGGGTAAGGCATATTGCTTAGGGACTTTAAAAGCATCTCCTTGACTGAACAGATTTCAGCAAAGCTGTGTGCCCAGTCTAAAAGTCACAGCTGGGAAATACAGGATTTGGGCATGCTGATAGTTTGCCAGCAATGTGCTGGTGATTAATTTTCAAGTTAGTGTAATTTTAACATTTATGTTGCGTTGCTGCATCACCATGGTAGGATCATGTATCTGTAGCTTGAGAATGGCTTCTCCGTGTGCCTCTGCTTAGGAAAGTAATGCAGTGCTGAGCTTTGGTTACAATAGGAGCTGTTAATATCAAGTGCTCTTTTTTTTTTGTAGCAGCCATGTAGTGAGTGAGTTTTTCTCTTGTTTTTGAAAGGGAAGGGCAATCTTACTTGCTTTGTTCATCCTTTGAGATAATACTTGATCTTAAGAGCCTCTAGTTTTGTTCCATGGAGCCTTGTTGGTTTTGCTTCTGGATACTCTCATGTCAACACTGGATCCAGCTTCTTTTTCTGTCTCTGCCAACTCTTTGCAGTTACTACTCTCTTCTGGCTTAGTGGAGCAATTGGAGAGAGGTTAATGCAGCTGGAATGTTTGAAGCACCAAATGACAATGCTGTCATCAGGCTTGCAGCATTCCCAGGAGATGCAGAACTCCAGGCACAAGGTCTGATGAGAATCAGCAGAGCTCTGATGACTGTAAATTAGAGACCTTGTTGCTCACTTCCTAAGTGTAACTTCCATGGCACTGCAGAGTCTGTCTAAAGTTGAATGCAAAGTAGTAAACAATTCATATTTAACAGACTCATAAATTGAGTTTGTTCAGAGGGGCAGGATATTAGACACAGGATCATGTTAGGAAGGGTACTTAAGCTTTTGTCTTGAGCTGGTTTTGGTTGACTCAGCTGCCGCATGAAACCTTAGCTGAAGCATCAGTGAGGAAAGGCAGAAAATTGATGAATCTCTTTGAGGATATGTGGCTACTTTAAGAGTTTACTTGAGAACTCTGTGAGGAAATGGACTGGCTGTACTCAGCATCCTGACAAGAATAATGCTTCTTTACACTTCAACCCAAGTATTTTTGTTAAAAGAAACTGAAAATTTTGCTAAGAAAAACTTGAGGTATAACCAGGTTCTCTGTCCTATTGGAAAAAATGTAAAATACTGTAAGAAACTTGTAATTTGTTGGGGATGCCAGGTAATCTGAGCATGTTCTGTTGCTATTTGGGTTTTTTCTTTCTAATCTGACGGATTCACATCTGAGCTGCCAGATTCTTTGATGTGGCGAAGAACATACTTTGTGAAAGAAGTTACTGTCTGAGGTTGCACAAATAATTTTTTTTATATATTCAAAGATATCAAAAATACTGTCCTTCCTAGGCACATACATGGGTAAAAGACCTGCTCATTTTAGGGTGGTATGAGGCAGAAGGTCTACTTGCAACTTTTAAGGTTTTCTTAATCTGATCAAACCCAAAAAAGCATCCTCTGTTTATATTCATGATCATCGTGGCCCATACTAGTATTTGCCTTTGTATTAAAATGCAGTTATTGATTGCAGAGGCCAGGTAAATGCAACCAAAATAAACAATCTTCACCTACCAGATCTAAGATTTGATGCCTTGTGGGACAGTCTCAAGCAGGTCTGCATGTTCACTTCTGTATCTTTTGGCTTTTGTTTCTGCTCTTGAAAGCATTAACTGTCAGATTAAGAGTGAGGTGTTTCAGAACAGTGGTTCTGATGTAGGGCTCTACAGAATACTTGTCTAAACAGTTAAGAAAATTACATACATTGCCATTAGGCTTAAATTATGTGTGCAGGTGTTTCTGCCACTGCTGAAAAATATCAAGCCTACCAATCAGGGAGGGGAATATGTGAAGATGATTGAACTATGAGTTGTGAGGCCTTTTTTTTAGGTTAAGGTTATTTCTTTGTGGACAAAAACAGTTTGGTCCTGTGTTTTGGATTCTCTGTTTTAGAAAGTATATGGAAAAGTTGCTCAGGATAAACATGTTTGAATTTAACATCTTGACGAGATGAGAGCTTTCTGTAAATTCAGAGCAATGATTATGATGTTGCCATGTTTTTTCCCAATTTTTTTTTTGTAGTAACATCAAAGAAACTTGATAAGATTTGTTGTTTGTTAAAAAGGCAATTCTAATGCTCCTTTATTTTAGAGAAGCCTTTGCATTTTATATATGCAGATAGTACATAATTCTAAGATATATAGATTATAACCTGTCTTAATATCTGTCTACTCTTGTGTTAGAAAGCTTTTCCTTCCACTTAATTAGTGCTACCTCATCTTGTTTGAAGAAGGGGATCTTGTGGACAATTAAAGAAAATTCAAAATGGTGCGAAGTAAAATCTCAGAAGAACAAAGCCTAAATTTCATGTTTTATCTGGCACTCCCTTACAATATTGTCTGTATCTTAGAATTGCTTCAACTAATCTGCTTGTCTGCCTTAAGGATCAGTATAAATTGCCTATTAACTCAGAAGGATAGAATACCTCTGTTTTCTGTTCCTGATACTTCACTGTATTTTCTAGGCACAGGAGGTCCCTTCCCTTTTTCTTAACTCAAGCAAAATTCTTCCTTTTGAGATGCATGTAGACCCCAGACTGCTCAATATATTTAAAATTACTACATTTTACCATTAATTTAGAGTATTTGAGTTGGCCTCCAGGATTGTAGTTGTAAGTTGAAGAGGCTTCCATGATAGTCAGTTTTGGTCTGCTTTGGGGTAAAAGATGTAAGAGGGGAGGTTACCAGGTACAGGCACTTTTTCAGTAGTAACTTTTTGCCAGATGTTAGCTAAATGTCTATAAAATCAGGGTGCATTTTCTAGACCATCAATATATAAATATAAAATATAGACTTTTATAGACTTATGTATTTTGGGGGATGCATATTTACTTCATATGTATTAAATAAGTCATTATTAATTTCAGAGTTAAATGACTTGAGATATAATCAAAATTAATTTACCACTTGCCTAACATTCCTGCATTACTTATTGTGAGTCTCTGTGTAAGCATGTAGCAAGGTAATACAGACTATCATTTTTGTTGAGATTAAAGTTGGTGGCATATTGTTTTTATAAGTTTTTTGTTCTCCGATTGCCTTGCAGAATGATTGACTGGTTATCCTGGCCTCTGGCTCAGCACGTGGAAACATGGGTGATTGCACTGCTGAAAGGATTGGCAGCAGTCCAGAAATTTACCATCCTCATTGATGTCACTCTGCTTAAGATCGAATTGGTATGTTGGAAAAGAGCACTCAAAACTGAGGGAGAGGCAAAGGAATTGCCAACAGATATGCAATCATGTAGTATCTTTTTAATTGCAGTGTGTAGTATCTTCTTGCTCTGCAAATATGATGTAAATGTATCTATAGCTGTCACTTGCATGTAATCATTTTGTCTGTTTCAAATGGTTGCATGTTTGAAGATTTGTTTTTGTGTTTACTGAAATTTTACTTTGCAGATTTACTGAAATAAATGTGGGTTTTTTTAGGTATTTAACCGACTTTGGTTTCCTCTAGTGAGGCCTGGTGCCCTTGCTGTCCTTTCCCACATGTTACTTAGTTTCCAGCATTCTCCAGAAGCTTTTCATTTGGTGAGTTACTAAATAACTCTTTTTCAGTGCTTTGAAATGTCACTCACTGTGTGATTTCTGAAATGGTTGTAAAGAGCAACAGAATTGATGCGCTGGGATTTTGTCTGTTGGAAAGTCCTAGATTCCTGTGATCACAGGAAGGCTTTTTAGCTTCCAGATTCATCCAATGCGTATATAACTGGAAGCATTGTCCTTCCTTGTATGTACCTGTTTCTGGCAGTAGTATCTAGGCACCACATTTTGACTGTGTGCTTCTGGAAATCTGTTTTATGTGGTGTGAAATTGGCTGATAAAGTTGGGCTGCGAGTAAGTTTTTGAGGACAGTTGTTTGGGAAAATCAGATAACCAGTTACCTGCTCTGTGTAACCGAGTCACCTGAGTAGGCTCCTGAGACCAAGAAGTACTTCACTTCCAGAAGGCTGTGCTGTGTCAATGCCCATGGACAAATTAAAGGATGCCTTTTTTAATGGCCCCTCTTCAAAATGTATTTCATTAGTTAAGGCCATGGATAGGAGGGTGTGACAGTGACTGTATTAACACGGCAAGGTGTTTCCATACTTGGTGTTCAGATTACAGTTTAGGAGAAATGTCTGAGATTTAATAGTAACAGCCTGGCACATTGTTTCTAGGCTGTCCCCAAGGCTCTGAAGGGATATCAAACCCTTTGTTTTATGTCAGAGTGGTTGCCTTATGCCCATTACATTGCTTTTTGAAGAGAGATGTCTGTCTGAAGTTTCTGCACTGCCCTAATCTTGGCTTGGGATAGAGATTTGAGTCACAATTGATAGAGCCAAGTAGCCTTGAATATGCTCAAAACGTAAATATTTCATATATTTACTGTCTTGCTTTTCTTTTTTCCTGGGAGAGACAAAACATTAGAAAAATGTAAAATACGAGATTGTTAAATCACATTCCTCTTTCTAGAATAAGCGAAGAAAATTTCTGTTGGAGGCTGTGTGCTGCACTGTATAAATACCTCCCTTCAAGATTTCATGACCATTTTTGCTGCAATTTAAACAATTTTCTTCACTATCATTTTTTGTGCTGCTACTATCATTTTATAGTCTGTAATGTTTTCCTTCACTTTAAGTTCTTGCTTAGTTTTTCTATAACAAATGATCTGATTGTGAAAGGATTAAATGCATATTTGATAGATAGAAATTAATTTACTTGGTAATGCATCTGAGATTACATTCCCCCTCCTTACACTTGAGCATCCTTAGTGTAAATTAGTTGGGTATTTTTATGGAAGAAGTAGTCTTGCACTTATGATGATCAAAAATCTACTGACGTATAAAAATTTAATGCAACCTCAAGCCAGAAGTGATAATTCTGTGTGTATTCAAAATGTAACTTTTGATATTATCCAGCCTGCAGAATTTGACTCTCCGACAGAACTGAGAACCTGTACTTTTCCTGTTCTTCCCATGTGCTTTGTCTGTGCAGAGTGATCATATCTCAGATCTACTTGATACAAATCTCCTTCTTGGAGCTCAGTAGTTAATTTCTCATTGCTATGTACCCACATTTATAAAGTGGAAGATGGAATTTTTTCGTTGCAATAGCTTTCACTATTGACTTGTGGTACAGTGAACACTTCATCTTTGTGTTTTTCTTCTTAAACAGTGGAAATGTTGCTTACCTAAAGAGCAGGGTTTATTTATCAGAGATGTAAAAATATCTTTTATACCCAGAGAATAACCAATATTTGAAAATCAGTATTTTGCACCTGGCCTCTTTTGCTTTGGTGTTGTGAACTGTATCTGTTCTTGTAATTGGTATACTTTGCTCAAAATCCTATCTTCTTATAATTCCCGTTCTGTAGTTCAAGTCTTTAGGTTACAAATTGTTCGGTAGTAATTAATGATGAGAAATTATTTTGTTAACTTCTTTCACAGTTAAGCAATTTTGATCACTTGGAAACTGACAAAGGTGTCTGAAATACTTCGGTTCACAGTGAGAAGTCCCTACTCTTTAGGAATTCCTTTGAAGTAAATTTCTACTTGATGTCTTAAGACCAATGTCTCATGCATTGAAAAATAGAGAGCTGTGCTGAAGAAGGGGAAGGAGATGAAGTAAACATTTCTGATTCTAATCTGATCCAGTTTAAAATAGTCCTGCGTCTGAACTAAGCCTCAAATAGATTACCATAGCTGTGGTAAACCTTCAGCTCACAGTAAAAGACATGGTCGTGGTTTATGGAGCTGAGCTCCCTCACTAGGTGGAGCTATGAGCCAGTTTCCTTCTTGTAGGAGTAGCAGGACTGTATTCATTGGCTCGTGGTTCCAAGCATTAGATTCTGTTGAAGGAAAATTAAGAGGTTTATTTTGAAAACTGTATCTGTGAAATTAGAACAGGATACTAAACTGTTAGTGGTGGCACAAAAGCAAAATGTTTGTAGTTGATATCCTTAATAAGGTGAGTCCTTTTGGACACTTGACTATTTAAAATCTTAGCATGCACCTTCTAAGTTCATAAAGTTCCAAAACTTGCTATGTGAGCTAAAGAGAGCATTGAATAATTAATTGTGCTGCTTGAAAATCGTTGTGTGTAAAGATTAATGTATGTTTTTCAAGTCATTGTTTCTCAACCACTTCTTATTTAGTAACAAAAGATCCCCTGTCATTTGGCATGTATAAACCAATGGAGTTCAATGAAGTATTTTGTAGAAGAAAAAAACAACGAGAAAATGCAGTTAACACCTTTTTGTTTGTTTCTTTGTTTTCCCATTCAGATTGTCCCACACGTGGTCAGTTTGGTTCACTCCTTCAAAAGAGATGGCTTGCCTTCCAGTACAGCCTTTTTGATGCAGTTGACTGAGTTGATCCATTGTATGATGTATCATTATTCAGGATTTCCGGAGCTCTATGAACCCATTCTGGAAGCTATTAAGGTACATTAGGAATGCTAAGAGGGTAGAATGTTGGGGGTTTTTTTGTTTTCCCAGATGTGAAGCTGTAGTTCCACAGATCTAAATTCTTTAGAGCTTCCACGTGGAGAAGAGAGCTAACCACATAATCTCATGTCAATCCTAACTGTGTTTGAAATACAAATAAAATATAAAGCTTTGAAGGAGAAGGTTGGGGGGAGGGGCAGGAACAAGGGTGGAGAGGCTCTTGTACCTCCTAGGCTGTCAGGGACAGCAGCAAGACCTTGAAGGAGAATTGAGAGCAGGGGAAGATACAACACTGCTGAATGGCAGAGGATCTATGATAGAAAAAAACCCAAAAACCTATTAAGTGTGTTAAATGTTTGTCTTACAGGATATGCCCAAACCCTCTGAAGAGAAGATTAAGTTGATTCTCAGTCAGAGTGCCTGGACTTCTCAATCCAGTTCTTTGCCATCTTGTTTATCTAGACTTTCTGGAAAATCTGAAACTGGGAAGACAGGCCTAATAAATCTAGGAAATACCTGCTACATGAACAGTGTTATTCAGGCACTTTTTATGGCTACAGAGTAAGTGCTTCTTAACAGCTCTTTTCATTGCAGATTAATTCTTGCAGTTACTGCATTTTTGATTTTCACAGAATAGTAACATGTCCGAATTCTAATGTCTCTCAGCTTGCTAGAGCTGAGTGGGTTTTTTGCACTCAGTTACTGAATGCTTTGTTCAAGTCCGGCTCTGGAAAGTGCAATTTTAGCCATTAAAAGTTCTGATCCTTCCGACCAGTGTCAAAAGACAAGTCCTTTTCTCCTCACTGTCCTTGCTCACTGCAGTATTGTAAAAGTTTTTGGTGATGCTTTTGTTGTAATCTGGAAGGGTATTAAAAAAATGTCTGTAGCCCATTCCTACACATTTAAATGTTTAAAGACATAGGTATTTTGCAGTGTTAGTTCTTACTGTACAGTAATTTTATATCTGCACTAGAGCAGAGTCCCAGTATTAAAGGGAAGTGTTACATGTTGCTTTCTTTCAATTTGAAGTAATTATCTGAGCTGGAATGATAACTGCATTGTTAGAAGTCTAGCAAGGAAACTGATGTCTCTCTCTTTCATTTCAGTTTCAGAAGACATGTTTTATCTCTGAATCTAAATGGCTGTAATTCCCTAATGAGAAAATTACAGCATCTTTTTGCATTTTTGGCCCATACCCAGGTATGTCAGTTTATTTCATTTGCTTTTCTTTAAGCCTAGATCTAAATACCAAACAAACATGATGCCATGGGAGTCCTCTTGAGTATATCAAGTATAAATATTAGTTTTGTATGGGAATGAGTCTGCCTTCAAATGCTCAGATGGTGTGGATGGACTTATGAAATACACATTTCTCTAGGTGGAAGATGTTGGCATTTTGTTGTTTTTATAAATAGGCAGTGATAGGTTTTCTTTGAGAAGCAAAAATGAGAAAATCCAAATAAGACCTGAGTTGATATACAAGCTGATTTTATGTATCTTTCTAGGGTAAACTGTGACCTTCAGTGATTTTCACACTAAATTTTATTGTAGTTCGAATTCTAATGTGAACGTTATTTGCTGTTCAAAATGTTCTGCTACAGCTAGAAAGACACAAGACCCTTCTGTTCTCTTTGAATAATAGCAATAAACTTGTGAAGGGGATGAGGCTGGATCAGCTTCAAAATAAATGGGTACTTATGAAGTACTGCTGTTCTGAAGAAAGCAAACAGGTTTTTTAACTCACCAGCAAGAACAGTAGCTGCTATTATGCATAATCACTGGCTTGCACTCACTAAACATTAATATTTGCCATCAGGATAAACTATTTTTATCTTTGTACTAGAGGTGATCGCTACAAAATTAATGGCTATCCCTTCATATGATTAAGGTGCTTAAATGCTTGTGTACTGTGTGTTTCATTCAGCTACTCAGGGATAATGTAGTCCAAAGTTCAGTGGTTAATATTAAAGTAATATAACCAATTTTTAAGTAGTTCCTATGTAACCTTGCCTGTCCTTCTCTCACATGAACAGAGGGAGGCATATGCTCCTAGAATTTTCTTTGAAGCTTCTAGACCACCATGGTTCACCCCTCGATCCCAGCAGGATTGCTCAGAATATCTCAGATTCCTGCTAGACAGGTATGGTTATTGTGCCGTTAATGGGAATGAATCTACAGCCTTACCGCGTAATGTGGAATTCTTAGGAGGAGTTATGTAACAGTTCCACTGCATGAGTGGGGATCAGGAATTTTCATCCTCATTCCTGTCTTTCTCTGGTTTTCTGTATCATCTGTGAACTACTTTTCTTCATGGGTTTAGTCTGTGGTAAAGTCTGGATGCCATCTTGAATCCACATAATTGAAAACAGGTTATGGTGGTAACAATGTGCCACTTTTACAAATCTAAACATGGGTGTTATGTTCGAGTTGTGGTCCTGTTGTTAAATTAATGTAGTTGCTGAAAGCAGTTTAGTTGTGCTTCTGGAGTTTCATGTTGGTGGAGACAGCTCTATTTCATACAGGGCACATAAGTCACAAAGAGATGTACATGCCTTTATAACCAGTTTAATAAGCAAGCAAATTAACTGTGGCAGAGATAAAGCAGCAATACCTAAATTTATTAATAACCCACTTGATTTTTGGATTGCTGAAATGGGGCTTAAGCAATATTACTTTGACACATTCCACTTCTAGAGAAGTTTATCTCAATAGTGAAATAGTGTTCTCTTATTTTCTTCCCCGTGTCTTGGGTTTCTTTTTTGGTTTGAATTTTCTTGCTGTAGTTTCTTAACTTTCCTGGCTGCAGAATTATGACATTTTTTTGGATATAGTCTGGCAGTAGATAAATAGTTACTTATTCTCTTATAAAATCTGACATATACAGGACCAGTCAACTCAAAAACTGGTTTATTAAGACAATGTAATGGTAAATAATAAAAACATGGTTAGGTTTTTTTAATACTTGCTAGTTCTTTCAGTATATCCATTGTGTTATATATAATGAGACCAACAATAAATGCATTTGTGCCTCTTGTACTCTGTTTTGGATAGCACAGACCTCTATGGTTCAGCTTGCTTGTATAAAAAATAACAAACAGGTCTTTTAGAGTAAGACACTTCTAGTTATCTAATCGTCTATATTTTTAGCTCAGCTGGAAAAAAAATCTGAAATAGTGTGGCAATATTTGGAAAACAGCACAGTTACTTGGATTTATTTTTCTTTGTATTCAGGTTGCATGAAGAAGAGAGAACTTTGAAAGCATTGTCTTCAGCCAAGAGTTCTGAAAGTATAATGAATGAAGAGTCTCAGACACAAGAAGCTGTCCACAAAACACAAGTATTTACTGAAGCACCTTGTATGGGAAGTGAAGAAAGAACTCTGATAGAGAAGATGTTTGGGGGAAAATTGAAGACTAACATATGCTGTTTGAACTGCAAAAGCATGTCTCAAAAGGAAGAAGCTTTCACAGATCTCTCTTTGGCTTTCTGTCCTCCAACTTCCGTAGAGAATGTTGACCCAAAATGTATGGAACATTCTGAAGTGAAAGATGACTACATGGTGCAAAGCAATACTTTAGTAACCAGTCCTGCTGCAGAAACACCTCTCAGTAATTTGGAAGTAAATCGTGGATGTGACACAATAATGAATGAAGGAACCATAGAAGATTTTTCTAGTGAACCAAGCTCTGAGAATACCAAAATTTCTGAACTCAAAGTTCAAAATAGTGGGGATATGTCTCAGAGTCTAGTAGGTAAAAATACCCTGTCAGTTACAGACTTACTCAATTATTTTCTGGCACCTGAGATCCTTAGTGGAGATAATAAGTATTATTGTGAAAAGTGTGCCTCTCTACAGAATGCTGAAAAAACTATGCAAATCATTGAGGAACCTGAATACCTCATTCTCACTCTTTTGAGATTTTCGTATGATCCAAAGTGTCATATAAGGCGTAAAATCTTGGACAATGTTTCTCTGCCACTTCTATTGGAACTGCCAGTAAAAAGAGCAACATCCCCTTTAGCTGTGGTTTCGGGAGGCTGGGCTGTTGGTGTGGAGATTTCTGATACTGGAGAAAACCTTGCTAAAAAACTGAAGCCCTCAGGTGCTGATGAAGTGACCTGCCCACAACTGGTGCCCTATGTGTTAAGCTCTGTGGTGGTGCACTCTGGTGTATCCTCTGAAAGTGGACATTATTACTCATATGCTAGAAATGTTACTGGATCAGGGCCTTCAGGGCTCTGCCACCAGTCTACAGCTCTTTCTTTAGTTTCTCCTCAGGATAAGTTGTTTACAGAGGAGAGTCCTTGTACTGTTGTAGAAAATGAGCTGGACACTGAGATGCCAAGAGAATGGTTTCTGTTCAATGACAGCAGAGTGACATTTACCTCATTTCAGTCAGTCCAGAAAATCACCAGTAGATTTCCAAAGGACACTGCTTATGTTCTGTTTTACAAAAAGCAAAACAGCACCTGTGGCTTCAACACCAATCCAGCAAATGGCCTCTGGGTAAATGGAGACCCTCCTCTTCAAAAAGACCTCATGGATGCAATTACAAAAGATAACAAACTGTACTTGCAGGTAAGATGGACATTTTGTGTAAAGGGTGTCTCCTTAAGCCTCACAAGAGGCAGTCTAAAGGAAAGAACAAGGTAGCTTTTAAGTATTCTGGTGTATTAACATTATAAATCACCAGTCTGACTTCCATCTTGGTGTCGCTGGACTGATTTCATAGTAAGGTTGTCACTGTTAGATGGGAAATGTCAAGGAAAATGGCATAAACTCATTTCAGTTTAAACTTTGAGTGGAGATGCTTGTATAGGTCGTTTAACCACTTGTAATTCCAGACGGGAGAGGCTTCAAACAGTTCAAACTTTCATTGCCTTTATTAAATTACAAGAGTGGCTTAAGTATACTTGAAAACTTCTAAGTGGTGTTCTTACTAGTGTATTTTCATTTGTAGTGGAGTTTTACTTCCAGCATTTAGGGAAGCACAGTTTTTTAACAACTGAAATGATGACCAGATGTTGGTGACTAGATCCTGTTTTCCCTTTGCTGCCTATGCCATACCCTGTGTGGGACCAGAACTGCCAGAAGCAATCCCTGTGGTCTGAGAACTTCACCTAGTTGTGGCAACCTTTTTGTTTGCTGTTAGGATAAAACAGTGTTCTCCACACTTCAATATGTTTTTCTTTGTGCATTGCTACTATTTTTGGGTGTTCTAGGAGTAAAAGTGTGTTTTACTGTGTTTTCTTTGACGGGTTAAGCTGTTCCTGGAAGGGTTATAGGCCAACTCAAATTAGAAGAACTAGGTAAATTTAACTTAAAAAAAAAAAGAGCTAAATCTCACTGTGGAAAATCTGCTGCAAGTATTTTACAAACAGGAACAGGAGAACTGAGAGCTTAAAGTGCAACTCTGTTGCTATTTTCAAGCAGTGTGATTAAAGCATTTATTGTCCTGTTCGTCTGTGCTTATGTGTGACATCTTGTCCTGACTTTCTCTTGGCTCCTGGAGCAGCAATCTCTGATCGAGAATCACTGAATAGCATGGGTTGGACGGGGCCTTAAAGGGCATCCAGTCCAACCCCTGCAATGAGCAGGGACATATTCAACTAGACCTGCCCGGTCCTGAATGTTTCTAGGGATGGGGCATTTACCGCCCCTCTGGGCAACCCCTTCCGGGAGGAATTCATTCCTTATATCCAGTCTCACTCTACCCTCTTTTAGTTTAAAACCATTAGTCCTTGTCCTGTTTAGTGTGGTTTTTCCTTTTTTAATTGTAATCTCCTCAAAATGAAAAAAATGTTTTCCAAGCATATCATTTTTGTTTGCTTTTTAGTGGTTTGTTTGTTTTTTAGATCTTTATCTACCTTTCACTTTTGAATTCTTCAATATTGGCTTTCTTTGTAGTGTTTTATTAAACTCAGAGTTACTGAGCTCCCGACCTTTTCTCATTTTAATTGAGACTCATTACAAGTGCTCAGTTACTTTTTTTCTCAAATGAATGCTAATACTGTGATTCAGAATTAGATTATTCTAATTTTAAGATGCCGTATTTCACTGTTGGTTCAGAGTTCTAAACTAGTGTTTTCCAGTTAAGAATATATTTTTCTGTCCTGAGAAAGCCTTTACTTTTTTAGAAGACACGTTCAAGAAAATTCTGTATCTTGCTGTGTTTGTTTTGCTATTGCATATCAGTTTACCACATGGTAAATGAAGATGTTTTCACTTTAAATAACTAAACCTGCAATATGGGTAGCTCCCACTCCATTTAAAACAAATTTAAAAACCTATTCTGGGAACAAGTGGAAAGCAAGCGAGGATGCTCTATATTGATTCTCAGTTCAGAGAACTGTATTGATTCTCAGTTCAGAGAACTGTATTGACTATCAAAAGTTTTACTTACTGATGTAGTATTTGTTGAGATTAATGTAATCAATATGAAAATATTCAACATTTTTAGAAATAAGGCTATTACTTTTAAAAATGCCAGTACTGTAAGCTAACTAGTTGAGTAGTGTAGTTTTTCAACTAAACAGGCCATTTATGCAAGGTCTGCTATTTTAATCAAAATTTGCTGTTGATTTCTGGTACTACAAGTGAGTTTTTAATATTTCTTTGTTATTCCTAGTAAATTTACTTAGGTTTTGGTGTGTCGTACAGTTAGCCAGATACCTATGAATCCACATATTGCAGAAGATAGCATAATCCTTCAGGAATATGGCCGGCATGTCTGTGTAGAGAGTGTCCTCCAAATATCTTACACAATTTTGAAAATGAGTATGCATTTCAGTCCTTAGTAGTGTACAATAGATGCAAACTTAGGCTGTGTTTTTGAGGAGGGCAAAGTAATTTAACCTCACAAGAACTATTTTTAGCACCTGTGAAAGCATGTGGACAAGACTTCAGTTCAGTGCTTTCGAGGTAGTATGATACAGTCAGGAGAAACTGAAGGTGACCCCTCTAGTTACTAAAAGCCTGTTCTGAAATTTGCTCACGTTGCCATTAGGGAGGTGTGTGGTGATGCAGTGTCATGTGAAAGAGGCTATCAGTATGACACTTAGCACTGGA
>VYZT01051434.1:0-15345 GCA_013400735.1 Pomatostomus ruficeps | reverse complement strand
TTTTTCCTGTTAGTCTTCCAGACCCAAACACGTGCCTTCTCGCGCTCAATATTTGAAGCTCTTGGCCAATTTGAGAAAGGTATGCTAAAGATACAAAATTGCTGCAGCGTTTATTGACCTAGTGGGCCGAAGACAAAGTAGCGCTTGATCTGTGTAATGAGGGAAAGCCTGGGCTCACCCCGTCTTAGACGTCCTATGAAGCCTCAGGAGCATTCAGCTGAAAAAGCAGCTGGCAGGAGGCAGAGCTTTCTTATTCCTTCCACTTGTGCAGGTACATTTTTCCAGCAGTTGACTCTGATTTTTATGACGTGCTTGAGAGTTGCAGAGACTTCCTAATGTTATAAAAGTTATCCTAGCAATAATTGAAACCTGAAAAGCTGCAGTGAAGAGAAACTAGGTAGCTTGTCCATCTTTTGGCCTTTTATCTCAGTATGTTGCTACTGTATGCAGTCGATTGAGTGGAATGAAAAAGTGTCATTAAAGTAATTAGCATTGAGATAAAGGTTTTACCTTTCAATTTTGTAACCAAGAGCAAGAACATTTGAAAATTGCTACAATGAAAATTCATATGAAACATACCTCAAAACCTGTTTTGTTAGCTTCTGATCAGCAGTCTATTTTTAGTGACATCTCATCTTGCTATAAAATATAATTTTAGCATGAACACAGATGGATTTAATTTTGTTTCACTTACGTTTACTGACAATCAATGAAATTGTACATCTTAGATTGGCCGTGGATGTTCCACTTGAAAGTTCAGCAGAGCTGCTCACTAGAAATTATTGATGCTGATTTAAAAGCCGTTTCAAGGGCATGAGGTGGTGGGTTGGGTTTTTTTTTTTAATTGTCTCTATTCTTTCATTTCAGGAGCAAGAGCTTAGTGCTCGAACACAAGCACTTCAAGCTGCCTCAGCCTCTTGCTCTTTCCGACCCAATGGATTTGATGACAACGATCCCCCGGGAAGTTGTGGGCCCACAGGTGGAGGAGGAGGGGGTGGGTTCAGTACCGTCGGTAGATTGGTCTTCTGACTATGAAGACAGCCTGGAATACACTGGTTCCAAAGCAGCCCAGTACTGCTGAGGACAAATAAAATACTGAACTCTGTCAGATATTGTACCAAGCTTTGAGACTTGATCCTTGTCCAAAAGCAAATATTGGTGTTTTTTTGGTTATGTTTTCTTTGAAATAAATAAGCGCATAATGGAAAAAACCTACCTCTTAAAAGTTCAGTTGCTTTCACAGTAAGAGATGCTTGCCCAGAAGACAAAATTAAGATTTTTGAAGTAGATGCTAATGACATTGCATTAAACTGAACAAATGCACTTGCATCAGTTTCTCTTGTCCTCATCCACTGAATGAAGAAAGTTCATTTTTTACTCTGATGATATTGCTTTATGTGGAAAACCATTTTCAGATGGGCTAAACTGCATCTGTAGTCTCTCACCCACTGCTTATTTTCAAATCCAGTACCTTTGTGGATTTTCAGAGATGATGCAATTTGTAATGAAGGCAATAACTTAAATGTGACATGATACAGTACTTTCCAGGTTAAAAATTATTCAGTCTATTTCCAGTGTAAATGAAAAGAAAAAATTTATAAATATTTGCTAACTTGTTATCCAAAAAAGTGCATGTTGTGTAGGAGCAATGTTTTTAAATAGAAATTGTTAACTTTGTAGCATTTCTAATTGTTTTGAGGATTTTAAAATTCTTTCAGGGAATATATCTGCTGAGTATTGGAAAGGAAGAGATTCTGTATGTGCCTTGCAGTACTGTAACTTAAATTCTCTGAGGCTGCAGAAAATGAGAAAAATGTCTTAGTAGTCAATTATTTTTTGTCAACATTAGAAACCAAGACATTTATAGAAAGCTTTTAGGTTTTCAGAAGTAAAAATCTGTTAGTTTGAAATGCAGTAAGTGTTGCCCTTTATTTTTTGATTTAAAAAAATACATACCTAGTGATCTATCACTTTCATGGCCTGTACTGCTGAGAAAAAACTGGTCATAAAAATGGAGCTATGTTTGTGAAGTCACGGAAAAGCTGCCTGTATTGATCTTTGCTGAGGATCTTTGCTTATAAGAGTCTTCTGGAGTTTTGCCTTTGGGTTTTGCTGGTAGTGAGAAGTTTCTGTTGAGTTCAGGATTATTTTTTTTTGTCTGCAGAAGCCCAAAATTATTCTGCCTAAGGGGCCGTGTTTGCTTGCACATGAGGCCAGCAGAGGTTGAGGATCCACTCCTTTGAGTCTTGGCAGAAATAACAACTTTGGTTTTGGTGTGCAATGAAGGATAACAGAAGTAAAGGACTTAGACTGTTGAACCCAGTGATTAATTCTTGATAGAGTGAAGTGTAAATTTATTTAAAGTATTTTTACAAAATTCTGCACTGTTTTTGCTGTGGTTTTATATTCTAGTAGGTGACAAAGTGTGTCCTTATAAAGCATGCGGACCTGGCAGGTTTTAGCATAACTGTATAAAAATAAGTAAATTTCTTAGAAAATGCTTTAAAAAAGCATAAGATAAGTTGAGAGAATGAAGTCTTGTTCATATGATTCTAAATATATGGAGTTTAGTCTGAAAGGTGACTTAGCTTGCAAGCTATTTTTATATTATCACTAAAACTATGCTATTTACGATAGGTTCAGATGTTATACTCAAGAAAGCTAGAGCAGCTCACTTTGATTTATTTTTTTTTTAATACTTTACAAGCTTTCTTGTGACAGTTTGTGATACCTTGGCTTTGACCTACTCTTTTCATTGCTATCTCAGCTGTAGGTCTCTGAACTGGGGTTCAGCCATGGAAGCGTGGAATGTTTTGAGACCAGCATGAGGAACGTTCTCATTTCATTGTACTTAGACCAGGGTTTTTTTGAAAGCTCGCTTTGCTTTGAAATTCTGTAACTTTCAGTCTAAGAGGGCTTTATATTTCCTTTTAGGCTTCTCTGCCAGTTTGATCTGGTCTGAAAATGTTTTATTAGACAGGTTCATTTGGCTTTTCTCTCCCAGGCTGAGGACGCACTAAAAAACTGTCTACTCTTTGCATTACCATGGGAGTATTTTGTCTCTCTCTATCGGTTTGCTGTTCATTTTAAACTACTAGTAAGTAGAAGCAGGGGCAAGTGATTTTACTCTATATGGAAATCATAATACAAAAAGGTCAGTTTTGTTTTTATGTTCTCACAGTAAAAATACAAATTATGCAGCCTACCTAAAAATAACATGCAGTATGTCTCTTGTATACCTGTTGTACTATTATTTATTTCATGAGCTCTTAGAAGGCTTTCTACACCCTTGTTTGTCTGTTCTAAATTAGGTGTTAAATATGGAAAATTTATGTGAGAATAATGTCAGTCAGGTTGGATCTGCTTAGGTGCAAAATGATGGATGTGTGAAACTGAAAATAACTTCTTTCTTTCACCTTGTTGACTTCTGTCAATGCAGTTGCTTGGGGTTTTACAAACAGATTTTAAAATTCAGGACACCTTTTTGCAAGTCTACTTGCTGACCTGACAGCCGTCCTACGCTGGTGAGTGATATACCCAACTTGGAAGGTTTCAGTAAACCTAGTGGAAGTGGAGAATTATTTCATGCTCTGAAATGTGCAACTTTTCTATTGTTTACAGTAATGGTGTTGCATGCCTCTATCTTCTGGACATAATATGAGAGAAAAATGTACATATGGTACTTTGATTTCTGTTGCTTGTGAATGAACACTGGATGGTTTGTTTCTTTACCTTTTTGGCACCTTTCTTAATTTGTTTTCTAAGTCGAATTGATAGAAAGATACAAAATATGTAAGACTGTTTCAGAAGCTTTGGGTTTTGTGTTGTTTCCTTTTATGAAAGAGACACAGTTGTACCAAACTCAAAGGGTGGTATGTCTTTTAAAATCATATTTGCATCTACCAACACAGACTGTGATTTGATCTTTGTTTTAATAGTCACTGGAGTTGTGTTAACTTTCTTCTGTGCAGTTAATTTTGTACAGTTTTCCCATGTGGAGCATCACAATGGATTAATGTGAATGTCTCTCCTGTAACAAGTGATTACAGTATCTATGAGCCCATTTCTCCAGGATAAGGAGAGAAGAGGCTTCTTTGGATAACTCAACAAATCACATTTTCTGGCTAGCTTTTTTCCTTCTTTTTTTCCCTCTTCTCTGGAAAGTTAAATATTTTATCTTCTCTGTGCTCTGGAAGTTTAATTTCGTGGGTAAGCCTTAATTTATTTTTTTTAATATGTAGCAGTAAGTTTGTTCATGGAGTCAGAACACTTTTTTTGTGCAAGTGACAGGCAAAGGGCAGAAGCTCTGGGAGCCGAGAGTGTTGGAACAAAAGCAAGTGGGTATAAACTTTCTGTAAATAAAATTTAGATTAGAAACAAAGTTCCTAATTCTGGAACAGCCTTCTGGGCAGAGCCTTGCTTTGAAGGAAGAGCCAGATATGTCTGTGAAAGAAATTAAATGCAAAGTGGTGTCTAAATAGTAGGCAACTAGACTTGATAAACCAGAGGTCTCTTCTAGGACTTTCCTAGAGTTTTGCTCTTTTGTTGCGTTTCCTGTCTTGCTACATTGCCAGTTTTGTTTTTAAGGCTCAAAGATTTGAGGGTAAATAAAGGGAATACTAAACTGTGACTTAACAACAAAGGTTAACTGCTCAGTGTTGGGTGGTGTTGGTCTCTGATATAGGGGACTGAGGCATAAAAATTACCAAATCATGGCAAGTGGAAGCTAGGAGGAGTTGTGATCCAAAGGAATGTGCTCAGTTTCTGACACAAGACTGATTTCCCTGGGTAACAACCTGCAATGAGATGTAAAGAGTTGTAGCACTTGGTATCCTCAGTAGGCTGTAATCAAATGGAAATTATTGGATGTTTTCAAAGGGTGAGCAAATGATCTGTGATGTAAACGAGATCAGAACAGACTTTCTTCAAGGCTTTCATGTTCCCTGCAGCCAGTCATCATAGGTCTACCTAAATCTGAATTCAGAACTATGAGTAATATGTTCTTAAATCACAGAGGTGTGGGGCCAAATGTGACAGAGGACCGAGAATTGTGCGGTGCTGTCTGGGCTGTGTCTGACAGGAGCTCTGGCTATGCTTGGTGTGCCGGCTGTGGGGCACATAGTGTGGCACTGCCTTTCCACACATTCTTTTGTGTTCACTGGGAATCTGCTTTTGCTTGAATAAAAGTATCCAGACCAAAGGCACAACACCCAAAACTGCCCAGAGTGAAGCATAGATGAACGGTTTTAAATACAATACACTCCCTCCTTATTTAAAATGGAAAGTCTTCTTCTAATTCTGCAAGATTCTAGATAGGAATGTGGATTCAGGATACACATTTCTTGTTCACTTTTTTTTTTCCCCAGTGCAGGTAATATTTTTAGGAATCAGGTGTAAAAGTGCTTTAATAGACATGCCAAAAGAGACAACACTGGATGGGTGGGTGGTTCTTCATGAAGTTGGTGTGGGAAGGAGAGACAGCGGGTGGTGAAGGAGAAGAGCTGGTACTGAAGGGAAATGAGACAAATGGAGAAAGGACAGGATGGCTCTAATTGGATTTAAAAGTTGCACATTTTAATTTCACTGCTGTAACTTTAGTGTAATTCCACCAAAGGACACTTGGTCAACAATGCCTCGTGTTAGCTGAGCCTGATCCTTCAAAAGTTTCCATTGTATCATTATATCCATCTATATTTTGAAGGAAAAACATCTCAGCAGGCATATTGAAAATATGCTGCTGAGGAGAGTATTTGGGGTTAATATCGAAAAATGAACTCAGCAACAGGATATATGATTTGTGCAAGCAGCTGTAGTATCATACAGCATCCTCAAGGCCAGTGGTCTCCAAACTTTTTCTGATTGCACATCCATATCACTAAAAGCTCTTACGTGTGTACCCAGTATATGTATATTTATTAATTTATAAATTATAAGTACTACTGTACTAATATGTACATACACAGGAGTAGAAATTGAAAAAATATGAGAGAAAAGTGAAATAAAGACTATTTTTAAATTATTTAAAATTTTGTTTGTTAATTCTACAAAATATAATTTCTTCTTGCACCCAAATGGATCGCATACACCTCACTTTGGAGACCACTTCTCTAGGGTATAGTCTTGGAAAGAGTTTTAACTTGATGGAAACAGGTGGCAAAACTGACCAGTTTATAATTACAGTTTCTTCTACTCTGTGAATATAGACTGTTGTCCTTAACTTTATGCTGTGTGGCTCTGTTTTGGATCTCTGTTTATTCCAGGTTCTTATAAAATTTGGTCCAAGGGCTGTGAACTATTTGGCCATTTGTTTTCCTATAGTGTGCGTTAAATGACAAAGCAAGAGGTGTCAGCCTTAAGTGGTTTGCAGAAATGCAAAGCCATTTCCAGTTTGGAGGGGAGGGCATATCCGTGCCAAACACAGGAATGTGTTAGTGCTTGGCTTTAAAGGTTAGTACCGTTTTTCAACTGACTCGCCCTTTCTCAAGTGTTCTCTAAAGAATTGCAATATTTAGTGCTCAGCTTCTCAGAAGAAAGTTTTTAAATTTTCTTGCTGTATCTTTCCTGGTGTTTGTTTTACTGAACTACAGTTGAAACCATTTTTGCAGTATGCCTGTTCTTAAATCTTGTAAACTGGCACAAATTTTTAATAGTATTTCGTATCAATTTTTAAAAATTGATGGGGCAAAATGCCTGTACATGTGTTGGGCTGCATCAAGAAGTCAAAATATATATATTTTAAATGCCTCAAAAGGTGTCTCAAAGTATGTAAGTTTTCGAGTGTTTGACTTGAGAGGGAAGATAGATGTTCTAGTAAAATGTAACTGGTGATTTGGGTTTTTTTAATTGTATATTTTACCTGTAAATCTCAGCTTGAAGAATCTAACACTAAATCATGGAAAATAAGTCATCTGAGAACTCTTGATGCTCCAAGTGTATCTGGAGAACAAAGTAGCTGGATTTCCTGTGTATTTATGATGCAGTGTTATGACAATGTTTCATTTGAGTTGTCTTCTCAATTGGTGATACTTAAATCTTCAAAGAAGATTAAATGACTTCAACTTGTCGAAATAATAAAGGACATCATAGTTGGTTAAAATGCAGCCTTTCTCAATGAACATGGAAATTATGGCACAGAAACATTCAGGCCACCTGTAAATAAAGACATGATTCTCGAAAGCGGTTTTCAATTTTTCTGTATTTTTCCTCAAGTTTCCCCGGACTAGAAGTTGCAAGAAGGCTTTTGCGTTTGGTTGTTTTTCTTGACTACAGGAATACCTAGGACACTCAAACAGTTAACAGGCCAGTTAATAATCTGTGAATTACTGCTGGGTGGTGAATTGTGTGAGAGGGAAGGGAAAGGTTTAGGTTGCCCTTAGAATACATAATTTGAAGTTGAGTCTCCTGGAGTTGGCTGCCCACAGCTCCCTCTGGCATTAGAAACAGCTGCCTTTATGTGGTCTCCAGATTAAGTTTGGTACCGCCTGTGAGGAGAAAATCGTGGGAACCTCCTCTTTGTCCAAGTCCTATTCAGACTAATTGAAGAATTATTCTTGACCTGAGCTGTTTCAGTTTTGCTTTGATTAAGTAACTTCATTCTTCTCACTGCCAAGGGAAAGGATAGATCAAGCTTTACTGTAATAAAGAACCTAATAATATTTTAAATTTTTTTAAAATAAGTGCTTTGGCTCTAGTAGGAGCTGCTGGTTTGTGTGCTGTGCTTTTAACATCCCAGGTCTGCAAGAGGTGTTTCCTACTGCCGAGACCATGAACACAGCAGCTATGCAGAACTCCTTGGGGAGGGGAATTGGCTGCAGTATAAACAAGCAACTAGGATGATTTCATCATCTGGATTGGTCTGCTGTGTTTTGCATTTGGGGATTTGATGTGAAAGAAGACGTGCAAGGATGATCTTTTTTTAAAAGCAGTTAAAAACATTTCTGCTGAAGAAGGATCAGTTCCTGGAGCAGGATCCTAGGCAGTGTCCGTGTGATCTTGCATAGCAGCCTACAAGAGTAGTACTGCTCCCACAGAGTGTGTTCTGGTGGAAGGCATGGATGGAAAGACAAAAATGCAATTAGTCCAGGGAGACTGAAGTGCACCCTCTGTTCACAGATCACAGGCTTAAGTGTAGTCATAGATGAAGAGCATTTCCTTTCATTAGGGGTATCAAGAAGTAGAGTATTTCTGCAACTTCTCGTTTTCTTGGGAGCAAATTCAGTGTGGAGTTTTTGCACTGTGGTCAATATTTCTGCAGTTGTGAATGCACAGAGTGAGCTATAAGTCAGGAGGCACTTCAAGGGCAAGGTTTTAACTGCTTATTTGACAAGGCTGCTTTTGAGCTCCAGTCAGCTCATCTCCAGCTTGTTTGGTCCCCTTTGATGCTAAGGATTTGCTGAGTGGGAAAGACCAGGATGAACTATAGAGTACCAGCTCACATTCCCCAGCTCATGTTCTGGGAATGGGCATGAGTGCTCAGCTTTGGAGAGGATTTGATGAAAGGAAAACAACCAGAGGGATTTTAAAAAGGAGAAGGAGAAGCTGGAAAGAAATGTAAGCAAGAACTTCAGAGTGTGTGTGTATGCAAAGCTGTGGATTTCCTACTCTTTTTGGGACCAAGAACAATTTGCTTTGTTTAAGGAAAACCATACTAACTTCACATGTCACGTATACATAAGGAAAAAACATGTGGGAAAAGGTATAGCAATCACTTGGCCAAGGTAATTCTGACCTATTTGCGTTTTTATTATTTGAGCTATAATAATGCCCAGCCTATCCCTCTACATTTTTTTTAAGCAGGTTTTTTTACACGTAATGAAGTATTTTGGGTTTTATCTTTTTAACTTAATCTCCTTTGGAAATAGCAGTTTAATTTTTTCCAAATCATTTTCTGCCTTGCATATTCTCCCCACTTTTTTAAAGGATCATGCATTTCTTACATAAAGAGGTGTGGGTGTGTGTAATAACAATTAGCCTAATTTGATGTGATAAGTTTTAGGTTATAGATAGCCTTGTCCCTGAAACCTCCTTAATCCCATATTTTTTTTAGGATGCATGTTATCCTCCAGATAAGTAGGTCCCAGCAAGACTATTCTCTTTACCTCCCTCCTACTTTAAGTGCCTCATGAAAAACAGAAGGGGTGCAGCCAAGAGTCCGCCTGGGTAAGGGAAACTGTCGTATCACAAATTAGAGAAAATTGTAATTTGGTGAGTTTTCTCAGCAGCTCTGTGTTTAGTAGTGGTTTTAACCCATTTTACCCCATCCACCTGGGAACTTTTATCTTACTATCCCCTGAACAAATTTGGTGGAAACCATGCTTACGAAATGTTTCGTGCTATGACTTCAGCAGTGTTGTGGTGGTTTTCCTCTTCGCATCCACCTTTCCTCCCCTCATTCATGTCCCTTGTTGACTGATGCTAACCTCTCTAGGACACAGATGTGTCTTGTATGCTGCATTCATGTCAGTACAGGGCTCCACCTAACACTGTTTCTTTCTTGGTTAGCTTCTAAATGCTACTGTGATAAACATAATTCCCAAATGTATCAAACATAGGGTAATAAAAATGCAATTTAAAAACTTAGAGTTAACTACTGCATCTATATAATGAGAAGTGACCTTCTGTAAAGTCTCAGTTCTGCATTTAAAAATTCAGACAAGTAGTAGTTGCAGGAAAATGTTTTTTGTGTCTTCAGCGCTTGCAAGAACTCCTGCTAAGAAATCTGTATGGCCACTAGTAGAAAGGGGTATTGTAGGGGCAGATTTGCTTCAGGTAGGGAATTGCATTGTTAAGAGGTTCTCACAAAGGCCAATCACTGCTCATTTTTATGTTAAGGTTTGTAGTTGCAGGTGCTCGAACCATTAATGATTCAGTGCCAAATTAGGTATTTTATGTTTGGCCCTGAATAATGTTGAACTCCAGGGCAGCACAACCATTCTGCTGGTGGTAGGATTTGGTGGTTCTGTGTTGGCTGGAGGGAATGGTAAATTACAGCTGTCTTCATTCGGATGGAGCCATGGGCACTGGTGGTGATGGTGGAGTGACAGAAGCCTTGACTTGGTTTTGTTCCTCTGGGAGTCAGTGAACCAAGTGACACCACTTGGTCTGATTGCCAAGTAGAAGCCTGCCCTGTATTAGCAGGGTATGAACAGTGATGAAGCAAATTGGTTTGTGACTTCTAAATACATTACTGCTTTTGAGGGCAGGGGAATTTCTGAAACTGAATTTCACAGTTGTTAGCTGTAAATTAATCTATGCATATGGATATAGTATGTTAAGAACAGGAAGGAATATTTCTGATTAAAACTGCCCTGACTCAAGTATTCTTGTACAGTCTTGCCTGTTTTTTCTCTAATTGTCCTACTTCAGAGATGAGAGTTGCAACTTCAGCTGTGTTTTGTTTTCAAGGACTTCTGTACATCCTTTGTTGCATCCTTATGTAAGATTTTAACTGCCTTTGAGTGGCATAAGATTTCATAAATATATTCCAAGCATTATCATTTAAATGCAAGTAGTTTTATTCTATCTAGTTACTGCGGTCCCTGATGTGCCGTATTAATTTTGCAGTAATTATGTGTTTATCCAGTAGAGAGCACTAATGACACTGCTATGTATTAGTTGACATTCCCATCAAATTATTAGGTGTTGTCTTAAAGTTGTGTGCTATGGAACACTGGGCTGGGCTTAGGAATGTAGGATTTTTTCGAAGTCACTGTGTGGCTGAAGCTCTGCTATAAATAGTTTTGGGGGAAAAGAATGTAAAGCAGGAGCCTGCAGGAAATGCTAAACTACCATTTACCCGCAGTTCGGAGGCACAGCAGTACTGTAGTGTCTCTTTTGCATTAAAGAGCTAAGAGAAGGCCTTTCATGTGGAAGTTGATCAACATCCCTCTTGGAGCAGCTGGTGCCAGGACTGTCAGGATAAATGCCTGAGCGATGATGCTACAAGTATCTTAAACATCTCTGTGGTATGGTATAATCAAGGTGGTTCCTGCCTCTTTTTATGTAGCCAGAATCTCATCAGCAGTGGCTAAAAAAGCACTTTTATTAATCATCTTTTAGGGTCTGCCTTTGCTTCAGAGCCAAGCTGGACATGAGATAGTTTACTGAAGCTGGAATTCTAGAGTCACCATGGGCGATACTGCAATAACAAGAAAGACTTGTCTTTGAGATGTCAAATGGAGTTTGTGGCCAGCAGCTTAAAAGTCCCTTTACTCACTTGGTGAGAAAATTAGATGAAGCCAGTAAGAAAATAGGAACAGACACACTAATATGTTTCAAAACAAACATGCGTATCTCAAATTTGTGTCTTGGACTGCTGGGCAGCATGATGAGAGACACTTTGCCCAACTCAGTTCATTCTCAATAGCTCACTGAAGTGTTAACCTTACATCTGCAGCAGGAAGATGCTGCCTATAGGAGAAAAAGGTGTTTTAATTCTCCCTTAGGATAACACAAGAATTTTAATAATGTGACCAGTGTATATTAATCTTCTGAAATACACAGGCAATCTGAAACAATCATACTGAGAGACGCATGAGTTACAGTAATTCATCTCAGTCTTGGATGAGTTTAAGAATAACTGTCTGGAGGCAATGTCTTTTATTTGTAAGGAGATAAGGAAAAAAAACCCAACAGCCACACTATGATGCTGAGCATGGACTTGTAGTATTACCTCTAGGCTTATTGCATTAGCTGATGTTTGGTTTGAATTTAGGAGACCACTGTATTACCTCAAGAACAACTCCCAGATTTTATCCTTGCTATTTGAACAGAATCTTTTCTATTAGAATTAATAGAAAAAAGGGGGAAAAGGTCTAAGAATGAGTAAGACAGTATGTTTAAATAAACTATGTTAACATTAAAAATAGCACCTTCCTGTGCTTAAAAGTCAAGATAATATGGAAAATCTGATTGCTTGGGGGAGAATGTTTCTTGACTATAAGAATTTCAGTTTTTCTAAGTAAAAATAGGTACTTTTAAGAGGGCAGTCGTAGGTGTTCTGGGAGATACGTGAATTTTGTGTACTGGATTTTGATAATACGAATGCAGTTAATTAATACAGCTATTATAACAGTTAATTCTTTTCTGCTTTTAATTGCATTTGTCAGTTGGTCTTAAAATCTACCATATGGTAACAATCTGCATTAAAACCCTGGCCTGCCTGAAATTAAATGGGAGTCTTGCCATGGACTTCAGCAAGTCCAGGATTTCACTCCACTCTTCATCTTGCATGACTATTGCTGTTCAGGGTGTGGCAAATACTCTATATTCTGCATCTTGATTTATGTGAGCATTTGCTGAGCAGATGTGAGGGAGCTAAACTTGTTCATTTCAATCCATCTCTCCTATAGCAAGTGAAAAAGTGAGGCCGGCTTGGTTGCAGGTGTGATTCTGTTCACCTGGGCTGCTTAGAGAGATTACAGTTTCTGGCAGGTCAGAAACATCGTGCTGGATTTTTGAAATGCAGCTATAAACTGAATAAAGGGTTGGAGTAGGTGACCTCTGGGGGTCCCTTGGACCCCTAACTATTCTGGGATTTATTACTTCTGCTGTGGGGAGAAAGCTGACCAAGCCAACACTGGGCAGGGAGTGAACAGAGGCAAGGCTGAAGGACTGGGGGCAGGTGGGTCTGCTGGGCTTCCGCTTCAGCTGCTGACGGGATTTCTTCCTTCTCCAGATGATCCCTCTCCCAGAAGTGGGGCTACCACTTAGATAATCTGGGATGAGGGAGAGTACCTTTTTAGGCATATAAAGCACTTGAGTTGCCATTTTCCAGGAGAAATATTGGTCTAAAGGTACAAAACAAAATTAGCAGTTACTGATTAGCTTTAAAAGTCAGAAAAACCTCCCTTGCCAATAATTTTGGTTTGCAGCTGCAAAATAACTCTGTGCTTTATTAGCCCAATAATGGGGGAAGGGTGTTTGTCAGAACCCCACCAGTTTACAATGAAGATAAAATAAGAATGCATAACTGGCATATCTTAGCCAGAGCCCACTGTGGGAGTCACTCCCACAGTTATGTCTGGTGCTTGCCAACTCCTACTGAGCCTGGTATTTTCCCACTGCATTGTTTTTACTGATAGCTTCCATTCAGTAATAATAGGAATCCTTGCAAGAGTGAGAGATTATTGCTCTTCATAATTGAGTAAAGGAGTGTTAAGTGATTTCTACAGCCACTGAAGAATGTGTAGCCTACATGATAAAGTAATCTAAGGATTTGATCTTTTTTCTTAAAGTGGTTGGGGAGCATTTTATCCCATGTTCAGATATAAAAAAGATCTTTATATAAAATAAGATCTTTCCTGTTATGAATCTCTTTTGGGGAGGAGCAGTAAATGAGAGAGGGAGGCTGCCAGAGATAATTACTAAAATGCCCAGCTCACATATATATATATATATATATGCTGTCACAAGATGAAGCTGCACAACGTTTTGTGTCGCAAAACATGGAGTACGTTTTTATAAGCAGTAATAGTAAGGAAATAAAGCAGTCAGAATAAGATAACAGCCTTTTTTCCTCATGTCTTCCCAATGAAGACAAAAACTGTTTAAGTATTATTGCTGTTTAACTGGGAACTCCTGATATAATAACAGAGGACAAAAGCTGAGCTCGCTTTCTTGATGGAAAAGAGGAGTGTGCTTGAGATAACTTGCCTGCTGTGTAACATTCCCCCACTGCAGAGGGATGCTGTCAGCCTCCGGCATTCAGACCCTTTAGACCCCCTCCACTCTGTGTGTGCAGAAGAACCACAATAATAAATGTTTCCATCTGCTTCTGGTTAGGAGTTTGAGTCTTATCCTATGCTCCGCAGTGATCTGTGCACTTGAGACAGCCAGGCGTGATTATTTCCATTAGCAAGAACCAAGATCACACCCTGAAAAGCCCCATCTGGTCCAAATCTGCTGCAGATTGCCTGCTGAGCAGTGCAGGTCACTCTGAGATCATCACACTGATGTCCTGAGGGCTGACAGGGTCCTGTTCCCATCTGTCGGCTGTGTTGCTGTTGGGAGCCCACTCTGGGTTCAGCCTGGATGGCTGTCCTGTTGCACGTGAGGCTGTGTGCAGCGGGTGTGTTATGCTGTGGCCACACACTGTAGCACTGGGTCAGGCCGGCTAGGCCGAGGAGCCCCAAGGAGAGCCAAATAATAGACCACACCGAGGCAGCAGACCGAGAGGGCAGAAAGAGAGAGAGGGCGGAACCCTCTGCCTTTATTTATATGTTTTTACAAATCACCGTGGATTGGAGGTAGAAATCAACACCTCTCAATTCCACTTGGTCAAAGCATCTGTCAATCATATTTCTCCACCCAGTATACTGGAATTATAAACATAGGAAGAGCATAGATAATTGCTAAGAAACCATGGCCATGTTTACAGAAAAGGTCTGAGAAAAATGTTACAGAAAGAAAAACACTGCAAAACTCAAAACTCAGGGCAACACACACACCTATGCAGCACCTGTAGATTTGCACATAGGAGCCAGAGTTTATGGGGGAGCTGGGCCTTGGCTTTGGAACTGCATGTCAGAAGAGGCACAAGGATGACCACAGGCTCAGAATGCTCATCATGAAGAATTCAGCTCCTCTGGGGGAGCTTTCCTTGGTTGCTGTGCTTCTGTTTCACTCCCCTTCAGCTCAGTCATCTGTGTCAGGTAATTTATGCCTACCTACTGGAAGGAAGGAAGGAGAGGTGATTGATGGGATGTTTTTAGTTCTTGCAAGGTGCTCTGAGACCAAGGCAGGGGCTGCCAAGTGAGAACCAAAGCCTATGAACACCTGCAAATCTTGGTCATGCCTCAACCATTTGTGAATTCTCAGGGAAGATTAAACATGTGGGAATAAAGCTTTGTACCACATCATCTCATTCCTGCTTAATATTTATTAATGCAGAGATAGGAAGTTGCTGAATGTTTAGTTTAATGAGCACTTGTTGTGGTTTTAGTAGTGGGGAGGGGGCCATAAAGATGGCTCCTGTGAGAAGCTTCTGGAATTCTTCACCGTTTCCAGCAGAGCCAATCTCTGATGGCTCTGAAGATGATGGACATGCCACTGGCCATGTCTGGGCCAATTAGAAAGGTTGGTTACGCCTCTGTGAGGACATTAAGGAAAAATCAAAACAAAATGTACACGCAGCTGCTTGTAGTTACGGAAGGAGGAGGATGTGAGAATATGTGAGGGAAAACAACATGGAGACACCAAGGTCAGTGGAGAAGGAGGGGGAGGAGGTGCTCTAGGCGCTGAAGCTGAGATTTCCTCTGCAGGCTGGGTGTCCCCCCTGCAGTCCATGGGATCCACGAGGGATGTAGAGCCACCTGCAGTCTGTTACTGAGGTGCCAACATTGGAGC